>CAIGRB010052163.1:0-30490 GCA_903798255.1 Fraxinus quadrangulata | reverse complement strand
GTGTATATATATATATATATATATATATGTATGTATAATCATTCAATTGTGAGAACTCTACCAAGATTGCATAGCCTATAATCATTTCTCGATCTCTTATAACACGTATATCACTTCTTGCACGAACTAGACGAATATATTTCATCTCAATCTCAATATTGTCCTTAAATATAATAATTGATAATCAAGGAATTGAATGTTAATATATACACAATAAGCAATAACACATAATCAAATTGACATAAAATCAATTGAATTTAACAAACATTAAATATAAATTATACTGTTGATCCTAACAACTAATTATTTAACTAATCATATAATTGAAATTAAATAACAAAGGAATTAAAAACATCACCAAGTTCATCACAATAAAGGAAGAAAAGAATCCAAACAATTATTTTTCTTCAGCGCCCAATTTCCAACTATGAATCTTCAAAAGTCTTCTTGGATGATTGTAAATCTTCAAATCAATTGTGTTCTTCAACCTTCAAATTTCAAATTGAGTCCTTAGATATTGCAATTGAGGTCCTTCAACTTTCAAACATTATTCCTTGGTCCCCAACTTCCAAAATATGTACAATTTTACTCCTTTTGAGCATTATAATTCATTTTCATCCACTCTCGTCTAATTTCATGTTTTCTCCCAAAATAATCAATCATAATTAAGAATCAAACTCCTAATAGTCACTCCCATATACTACTTTTATTGGCCAAGATATGTGTAATACACTTATCAATAGGAGTTTCCACAACAAGAATTGGTTTATGTGGTGAGAATTTGAGTGATTGGTGAGTTTATTAAATTTTGAAAGTGTTACTATGTTAGATGCTGGAGTTCAATTGATAGTGAAATTTCCTCTTGAGTTTCTTGAGTTATGACTATGTTATGGATCATGTAGTTTAACGTTGTGTAACCCCCTGAATGATGCATGGCATAGAGTTCTTTCCGTCCCATAATTTTTGTGATTGCAGCTTTGGGAAAAACAAGAAAAAAACTCGACAGGAGTGGTCATGTGAGAAGGCACCTAAAGATACAATTTGTGGATTGACCAATAAATAACCATATCGAATTACTTACTATTTATCCCAATAACCCTAAAATTTTAAGCATACAAATATATGTGTTAGAAAAATGCAGGTCGTGGGTGGCCCATGTGGGATGACCCGACCCACAATTCATTAAAAGGGTTGGAGTGAGTGGTTTGAATTTGAAATTCAAACATACAACTTCCAAACACTATTAACTCCCATACAACCTCCATTCATTGTGGCTTGGAAGGAAGAAAAAAGACGGTATAAAAAAATGTGTAAATTCATATGGAAATTGACACCAAAATTGGAAAGTCCTTAGAACCATATTTTGGACATAAAATCTCACAAAAATTGACACTTAGATTGTGAATTATAATCCCCTTCCATTGTGATCGGGATTGGGACCACTGGAGAACAAAAAATATAGATTTTGGAGCTTTAGAATGCAAGGTAATTCAACCATCAAAAGATCTTGGAATTTATCATTTCAAGTAAGTTTCTTGACCCGAAATTCGTGTTAAAGAATGATGCGAACTCTCACATTGGTATCAGAGCCGTAAAAGTTGTTTCCCTTACATACTATCTTGCTATAAATGGAATTATTATGTTAAAAAATGCATGTATGCCATTTTTGTTGAAACTTGAAGTATTGTTAATGGCATGTCATGAAATATGTAACATAAATTCACGAAATTTTACAATCATATTCCTTATGTGATGTAGATCATAGCTGCAAAGTTTGGAAATTTTTGGTTTTATAATTGGAGAAAAACTAAATCCTAGATAAAATTGTAAAAACTTTACATATTTACTATCATCTGCTCGTTCATCTTCATGCAGTAATATTATTATGGTTAGAAAGGTATTCTCATAAGCTTTCCAACTATATAAAGAACTCAAATGTTGGATTTAAAATGAAGAAATTATGAGATTTCGAAATTTTGGATGAAAATCTAATTTTATTTTTTTTTGCAACAAAGTCGGTAAAATCCGAAACTTAATTACATGACAAGTTCTTACACATTATGTTTTATGATTCCCATTTAGTATGGATTGATAGATCTTCTCGATACCTCTCCAATGGTATAAAGAACATAATTTGTGGCCTTAAATTGAAGAAGTTATGGCATTTCGAAATTTTGACAGAAATCTAAAAAAAAACTGTAATTTTTCTTTGATGATGAACAGTAACGTACAAAAATTTTTTTTACAGAAACCTGAACTGTTGTCTTGGAGGTGAATATCACAAGTTCAATTTTGAGAAAATTGCATAGTGGTCCCTCAAATATTCCAAATACAATTTTGAAAATTGCATGTTGGTCCCCACATTTTTTAATGTTGATTATTCCAAATGCAATTTGAAAAATTGCATGTTGCATAATGGTCCCAAAATTATTTTTTGAAAGTTGATTATTCCAATAACAATTTTGAAAATTGCAATTGGATCCTTGAAATATTCTTAATTTTTATGTGCAATTAAAATTAATTTTCAGATATTTTTTTATTTTATTATTGAAATAAATTATAAAAAAAAGTATTGAAAATATTTTTTTTGGACTTCATTAAATTCTGAAATATTTGTTTAGTGATATTTGCCTAGTGGGAGTTATTTTTTTTGAAGTGTTTCATTTTTTTGAAACAAAAAAAAAAATACTCCAAAAGTATTTAAAATACCACGTTTTATATACGTTCATGAGTTGTGTGGGTCTTGATTTGGTTATGTGATCCATCGTGACTTATTTTTTAAGTTTGTGCTCGATCAGATATGACTGAATTCTCAGAGAGAATGCTAGAAAAGTATGGATTATAGAACGTGTTAAAATGTTCTGTGCTTATCGATATAAGTAAATGGATCTGGAACAAGACATAATGTGGAAATCGTGAATATTTTGGGACATAAGCTTTTGGTGATAAGTAGAATATGAGAATTCTGATGTTACTTCCCATTTGTTAGGACTGTGTTGCAACAGATATTTAAATGAGATTGAGGATTTGTAAAATAAAACTTAAATGATATTAGTTTTATTTTTGGATTATAATTGAAGTTATCTTTTGGAAGAATTAATTTGTTATATCATGATACATGTTATAATTGGATAAATGTGCATAGTTTTGCTTTTATCTTATCTAATTGAATACATGGTATCCATTAATTCTTCTATTGTTATAAATGCTAAAGTCAGTAGAATTAGTGAGATTCTTACTTAGACCTATTGATTGTCAGTTGAGTGATAGTTTAATGATTGGAAGATTTAGAGAAAATCTCACCTAGAACTATTTAATTCACCAACTGAGTGAGAGTTCTCAAATTAGAAGAATTAATTTAATTCTCACTTAGAACTCATGAAATTTTGTATTATGAAATTAAGTTTATGATAGTGAAACAATAGGATTGCGGACGATGATTGGAAATATAGTGAACTTTAGACTCTGTACCTAACGTTGAACTATCGTAGACGTTAATCTGCATTAATACAAAATTAAATGTGCATAAATGGGCATTGATCGTGAATAAAATGTATCTAAAAATTGATAGATCATGACATCAAAATCTATAGTAGTTAACTTTAATAAAGGTGATGAGCTAAATGCAATAACATTTGGCATGATAAGATTTTGAGTGTACTAGAAGGACATGATGGTTAGAGAGCATCAACCACGCAATAAAAGACCTTATGTAGGTCATACTACTCTAGATAATAAATATCAGAACTTTGTTAAGTACAAAAAAAGATAGATTTTTGTACTTGAACATTTGAATTATTAAGTTCTGTTATAAATTATCCTTTTTTCGAATGTGACTTGGCTAAGATAGTTAGCATAAAGTTGACAGTTTTTGTTGGTCACACTTTTTTTAGATGAGTATTAAGTTCAAACTAGTCTCTTTTTAATAGATGAAAATTTTGAGTGTCAATGTGGCTTACAAATTGAAGTGTCAATTTGCCCTATTGAAACTATCCGCTATGTGAGTTAAAAGATATGGGACTTGATGTTGCTAAGTCTCGAGGATACACATGTAGAAATGTTCTAATTTGCATAAGACTTGGATCTTAAGCATTAAATGAGCTAGAACAAATGCACAATAGATGGAAAGACTAGAAAATGGACGAAAAAGAACATATCAAATAGTAAGTGAATGAAAGTGGATTTGGTAGAGAATCAATGTTATAAAGTTTCAAGTGCTTCAACTATACGGTTTGAATCTCTTAGCTCAAAAGTGGTAAGTTAAAGGATATTGCACTTTTATATATTCCTCTTAGTGTTGTTTACGTGTCAACACTATACATATTAGATCTTATTTTGTGTGGATAGTGAATTCAAATGTTAGAAACCCACTTTATATGAGATCAAGAAGTATCTTACTATATTGTTGAGTTTTCGACTTGATACAAAATAAATATATACAAATAATGAAGATGGAGTTTAATTTTATATGATTGATATTGCAACTCAGTGTTGTAGAGTGGAGAAACTTACCTCCTATTTGATATTAAGATAATATCAAAGACTCCACTAAATTTGATCTCCGTTGTTCTTCTAAAAGTAGTCTATTACTTGAACTTATACGTGGTATTTTTGTTCATACTCACAGTGGGGATATTTAATTATGATTCTGGATATTTGTGCAATGGTTTGAGGTTTTGAGTTGAGAAAATAATTCAAAGATGTAAAAGTTAAACTTCCATTGAGTAAATCTATTTGAATTTATTGAGAGATAGAGATAGAGATTGATTTTTATATTTTCATTAATTTATAGATAGATTCAAGCATCTCAATTGTGCATCTGATTTTCTTAAGTTGATAATATTGCATTGATTTAGATTTCTCTGAAGTAAAGTAGAAAATCAAATTATGGAAGTGAAGACTTTGAGAACTATTTAATAGCGTGAAACTCTATCACAAGATATCGGTGATTTATGTAATGAAAGAGATTCTTATTTGATTGATTATTCCTTAATCACCAATAATTATATGGTGTATTGGGTAGAATGATGGAATATAAATGAATATGATGAGGTTTGAGATATACAGTCCAATTTACGTATTTGCTTTTGGAAAGATTGTTGGTTAACTACAATGTATCAGTTAACGGAGTTCTCTCTAAATTAGTACCTTTAGAATTGTATAAATTTTGAACATGAAGATGACCAAATATGGGTTGTCTTAGACTCATGATCAATTATGTAAGTTCTTGATAATGAGTTTGGGAACATGAGTCTATTAAGAACACATAGTAGTCCAAAAAGGTACTTAAGTGAGATTTTGGATGGATGGATGGATATCGGGTCACAAGATGTGACATTTTTTTTAATAAAGAAAAAAATAATTTTGGAGAATATTATTGAAATTGATATTATTTATATTGATGAATCAGTTTTTGGATACACAAGAGTTCATTTAAACTTCTGATTCAAGTGGGAGTAATCTGATTTCGAGTGGGAGCTATTTATCCGAGTTGAAACAATCAAAGAACTATCTAATTTCAATGGATCTTGGTTCTGAGTGGGATCTAAGAGCTATTCAATTTCAATGATTCTTGGTTTAGAAACCTAGTGGAGAAATTTGAGGAAAGTGATGGAAGTATATATATGGAGTACATAATTCCAATCTAATTTGAGATTTTGTAGAAGTTTTAATTGGACATTATGTTTATTGAGAACATTTAGGTTCTCAAAAACTAAGTGGAAGACTAATGAGTTTATGATAGATAAAGCTCATTTTTTAGAGAAATGTTATGCTCAATATGAGTATATTGAGTTTGATAAACTCTTTTCTTAATATTGAGATTCACTTCTATACGTTGATGCTAGCCATGATAGTGTGTTTAAGTGTAGATTACACCAAAATAGACTTATAGACTGTATTTTCATTCTCAAGAAAATTAATTGAAGAGATCTACATGAATCAATTTGTAGGTTTCATGTTGAAGGCTTTTATAGTATTATGGTAACTCTATAGTTACACTTGTAGCCTAATGCAGTTATCTTGACAGTGGTACTTGAGTTTTAACAAGATTTAAATCTCGTATAAAATTTCCTCATGTGGATGAAAATCACTGTATTTATGTAAAAGTCTGATGGTAGGTTGTAATTATGATTTTGATGTTGATAACTCTATATTGACCAAGTATGAGAAGGAGTGTATTGAGACAATTTTGAAATGATTCTCCTTAAGTTTTGAGATGAAGGACATGGATTTAACAAATTGTATATTTCGTGTTAAAAAGATTATTCTAGTCTTCTCTCTGTCACAAGAGTTATACCATAAAGATTCTAGAATATTTTTTAACTATGAAATTTGCTACCTTGTTGATGTTTCTATGTCGAAAGGTGACCATATGAGTATTCATACATGTCCAAGACTCTATAAGTGCACAAAGACATATCAAACGAACCATATCTAGTACGATTAGGAGTTAAAAGTATGTTATAATGTATACTTGCCCTAATATTTGTCATGCCATGGATCTAGTCAGAATGCATCGATGTTGTCCTTAGAAAGGATATTATGATACTCGAAGAGTGTTGCTGTCAATTATTCTATTTGTTGTAGAATAAATAACTTGTGATTGAAATATATATTCAAATATCGACTAAGGATGAGAGTTAGTCGAGCACAAATAGTTATTATCTTTGTACAATCTTACTACATAGAGTAGCAAGAAACATATCTTGTAGTATATAACTTGGCAGCTGAAGAAATTGTTTGATATAGATGTATTTGGCATCTAATGATACAGTTGTGAATATGAGATCTATGATAGTTATGCAATTATCTCATGGGATGAGGATCTTAAATATCATGATGGAACCAAATACTCAATAGTGTTTCTGTGAAAGACATTAGCAAAGAAAGTATTTTTGCAATATATCTATGTAAATGATGGTCTGTAATCATCATATTCTAAAGATGTTTAGAGATATATTTGTTGATAATGTCGAATCTCTAAAATTACATAAAATATGATACTTATTGTATCAGAAAACTCTTGATTGATTTTTATGTACCCAAAGATGAACAATTTTGAGTTCATGTGTAATCTACTGTTGAGATTACGAGATAATATTTTTCACGCACATATAAAGTATGTCAAACAGGTTGAGGTTGGTTCACTCACATGATCAATCGGTTCAAATATTTTGAGGTGTGCTGAGATGAGACAAAATTGGAAAGTCCTTAGAACCATATTTTGGACATAAAATCTCACAAAAATTGACACTTAGATTGTGGATAATAATCCTCTTCCATTGTGATCGGGATTAGGACTATTGGAGAACAAGAAATGCAGATTTTGGAGCTTTAGAATGCAAGGTGATTCAACCATCAAAAGATCTTGGAATTCATCATTTCAAGTAAGTTTCTTGACCCGAAATTCATGTTAAAGAATGCTGCGAATTCTTACAGTATGTATTTACAATCTTGCTACATTGCTAGAGAATTTTAACACTTTGAATAACAGAATGACACATGTCATTACATCATTTGATTGTTTTAAAAATAGTCAACACTACCATCTAATCATTTCTTGCCATAACTTCATTTGTCAATCAAGGAGTTAAATTTATTCGGCAAAACAGCATAATTCATGTATAGAAATAGTAGCGAGCTAGCTACTTCCTTGCCCAGCGCTAACTGTTGGATGGAGACTGATAGGAGTAAATGGTATCGAATGACAACATAATGTTGACAAAATGAAAAGTGCAGAGACAGGAATACACAAGGACACGTGAATCAAAGGGTTATCACGTGAACTACAATCTCCTTTTTCTGCTCTTACCATATGCTGCATCGTACGATCAATTTTTAATTGATTCTTTATTTTGGCCAAATAAGCATACAAATGGAGACTATTCTTTTTCTCCAAGTAATAATCAAGTTAAGATCCTATTTATGTCTATGTGGCGGTTTCTGGTGGGACCCAAAATGATTTTATTAAAAGAATTTGTACAATTCGTTTGACAACGTCGTGATGCGTAAAGATCCTAACCATTAATTTGAAAAACTTTTTCAAATCAATGACTATGATCCTTGCCAACTTACACATTTTCAAATTAATTGTCCAAATAATTGTACAAGTACATGTTTGATGTTATTAGTTTAGTTATAAATACAATAGCACGCATGTGACGACAATAGTTGAAGTCGACTAGTTAAAGCTCAAATTATTATTGCCTCCATGCCAACATTGTGAGACTACAGATGAGATCTGTTGTTCATTTTTGTTGTCCACCCAATTGTAAATTGACACATTATAAAAATTAAAGTTGTCGTCAAGTTTAATTTTAATTTTCTAACTTTAAAATCAATTTTAATTTTCCATGATGTATCAATTTATAATTGGGTGGATAGCAAAAATGGAAAGCGGATTTCAACTCGAGACTACCATCCTGTCCATGTCTGAAATTTGCCCTTTTCTCGAACAAATTATACTAGGATTTATTTTTCGAGTTCTCTTTCTTTGATTCATTTGGACAGTGTATCAAACTTAGATTCCTTAAACAAATTTAAAACTCTTTGCATTTTAGATGAAATTAAAGAACGAAATGTTGTGGCTCACATGGATTCTACGCCTAATGTACTGAGGCTTGCTAAACAACAAAGCACCAAAAACCTCACATTTGAAAACCAATGTGGTCCATAGCTGTCTACAATTAATTTTGAAAAACATAAGATATCAAAAAGGATAATAAAATGGCATATCAGTACGACTATATAAACTTGTCATTGCCTATGCATATAAAGTAGATTACCTGCTAGCAAAGGCACTCATGGTGCTAGTTTACCATTTGAATTGCTCAATTCCAGTTGACGATATGATTCATAACCGTATTTCTGCTTTCTAACTGAGACTTATCTGAATCAGACTTAATATGTATGTTCTTCTATATCTGATATTTGATCTCAATTTCATCTTCAAACTTGAATACCACTCACAAGTTGATTTACTATTGATGCAGGACTGGTCATGAATTCATGGAGCCAGTGTGGCAAAATGGAGAGGTTCTTATCCGACGTCCATCATCCTATACAAGAACTGCTCAACCAAGTCCATCTTTCACCAAATGTTCCTCTCTCACGAAGATGAAGAGGAAAGATGGAGACATGAACACTACAGGAAACTCCAAAAATTCAAATTCGAAAACTCTTTATTCGACCTCCTCTCTTAACAATTGTTTTGAATCATTACCTGAATCATATGAGACCAATCAATCGAATCCTTCTTCAGTACACAGAAGTAGCTTCAGCGTAAAAAAGCTCGGTGAGCATATTATGGAATCTCGTTTAATATTCTCAAAACCAGATAACGCTATCGGGAGTACAAGCACGTTTGCCAAGGGAGAGTCTCAGCCTCTGACTGAATGTGGCTGTGTCAACTTATCTAAATCTGTTTTACGAGATCCAGGTAACGGTGCAAGGACATTGAAAAATTGTGTAAACAGCTTAGAGTTAATAACAGATGGATCACTAATCACAAACACACGAGAAAGAAAACAATAAGAAAATGGATGTAACCAGTTTCTTTCATTTCTTAAGGCCTGCAGTTAATCTTTCAGGATCGGGACTCAGTGCACCGGTATTGCCAGCTAGTCAAGGAGACTTATTGTGTGCCGAAAAGTCAATAAATGAAGAGTTGAAGGTTTCTACATCACATGGTAGCTGCTTGCTGGTCGAATCAA
This sequence comes from Fraxinus quadrangulata, assembly GCA_903798255.1. Lineage (NCBI taxonomy): Eukaryota > Viridiplantae > Streptophyta > Magnoliopsida > Lamiales > Oleaceae > Fraxinus > Fraxinus quadrangulata. Next base: position 20,777 of record CAIGRB010052163.1, on the reverse strand, counting down.
CAATGATCAATTGCACTCGTGGTCAACCTGCTTTGCTGGCTGCCCCAATAGATTCAAAACCTTTTGATTCCAAGAGCAATTCACCTCCAGATCAGCAATCTAATGTCGTTGGGCCTCTGGCAGAATCTTCAAAATTCTCACAAGGATCATCAAATAATCCAAATATAACTGCCACGAGAAATTATCAGCAACCTAGAGATCAGTCGGATTATCAAAGTAATGTAAGTACACAAGGAATAGAAGTTGCTCCCAATTCCCCTAAAGTTCGTTTGTGTTTTTAATTTTATCACCTATCACAAAGTATAAGATGAACTTACAAGTTCATTGTGTAATACAGGGTGATGATCAATCTGAGAATGTCGATAAATCAGCACATGCACGAGGAAAAACTGTTTTTAAGAGAAAACAAATGGCCAAAGTGCATAGTCTGTCTGAAAAGGTGAGTAAGTTAAGCTTATCGAACACAGTTTACTGTTTACACCTCAAGGAGAAAAAGGATCGTGTTATCAATAAAATTAAACGTATTCATCTAAACTGCGGATGTATTGAACAGAGTCGTAGAAATGAAATAAACAAGAGACTGCGGATCCTGCAAGAGCTCATACCAAATTGCCGTAAGGTCTGAGATTTGTATTTATAAGTTTAATAAAACGTTATCACTCTGAATAAGTTTTAACCATTTTCTGTGCTGTGAGCCTGTGATTGTTCATACAGGTGGATAAAACATCTGTGCTAGATGAAGCTATTGAGTATCTGAAAACTCTTCAGCTTCAGTTACAGGTAACTTAACTTAAATCCTATTCTATTCTATTATTTTGCTTTTCATAGTAACTGGAAGGCACCAACCCTGACGCTTAGGTTTGGTAATCCAGATGATGTCAGTCATGGCTGGACTGTACACTCCCCTTTCTATGATGTTACCACCTGGACCAATGCAGCAATTACACACTCCAAGTTTGGCAAACTACCCTACAATAGATGCCGAAAGGGCACTGAGGATGGGAATGGGTGCCGGATGCAGCAGCGCATTACAGTTTCCTACTTCACCTATATCAGGAGCTGTTGCTACGAATTCAAGACACAGTATTTATCACCAAATGCTAGGGGTTCCCAGTTCAGTGTCACCCATGCCTATGACAATACTCCCGCCCCTTGTACATTCACTCACAAGATTTTCTGCACGATCAATGGCAGATACCACTGAGAATATAAAAAAACCAGTAGCTACGGGTTAATGTTCCACAAAATTTCAACCACTTAAATGAAGTCTAAGATGAAAACATCCACTGCTTGAATAACAGTAAGAGTCTTGATTTGGTGTTGATCACTGATCCTGCTTTGATTTTATAGGAAAACAATTTTAATTTGAAATCCACATTCAAGTGATATATATTCATTAAATAATCCTTCAGCTGCTTGAAAAACGTGCTCAAGAATAGCATGGTCAGTGACTGAGGTAACCCCGGAAAGTTGAAGTCTGCATCCCATCAGAGACTACACCTAGAAATCGACCAGCGAAAGCTATATAGTACCCATTCTGATCAGGCATTTGATGTAAGAATGAGACAGCAATCTAACCATTCAGATTTCTATTAGATTCTGCACTATGTAGACTCATTCGGAGATTCTGGTTCTTTAAAATGATGATCTCATTATAGTACACAAAATAGTCAGTAAGAGACTAAGATCTAAAATCCAACTACAAAGGCAAGAGCCCAGAAGGAATTGATTCAACAGTTAGGTAGAATTTAGCCGCACCAACGCTTACCTTGTTACTGCAATCTATCAAACTAACAAGTCATCATAATAGAGCCTCAAGCAGGCTTATGTCCATATAACAGTAATACTGGAAACTGCATTCTTCTTCTTTTGTCGTTCATATATTTAGTTTTTCCACTGTATATAATCCTCCTAACTATAACACCACACATCGAACACAATCTAATTTTTCTTTTATCAATTTTTTTTTATAGACGGTTTATTGGATTTCTGTTCAGCCACCCCACAACAAAAACAATAACCCAATTTCGCTTTTCTTTTTGAATGGAGAATTCTACAAGTTTTACAAATTTAAAATACAAGCTTCATATCTCTACTTCTACGCTCCAAAGGAAAAAGAACATTACCACTACAGTACAAGAACTAAATTCAGACATACAATATCCTGATTGGTTTCTTGTCGAACCGTAATTGGAACTTCGAAACAGAGTTCATTCAGACTTCATAAGCATGGTCAAGGTGAGAGAACGAGATATTGATCCAGCATATACCACTCTATCGTCATCTCTGATAAGAGAATTTCCATAACCTCTATGATTTTTTCAAACTCTGTGTGTGTGGTATCCCTAGCATCAAATATATGAGTATGATTACAGATCTGAATCCAGCTCTTTCCAGGTTTCTTAATCAAGCCCCTCTCTTTCATCAATGTTCTAACCCTTGATGCATCTTGCCATCTCTTCATAGATGCATATATGTTGGACAAGAGGATATGGTATCCAGAATCTTCCAACTTACCATCAACAATTTGCGAGCCAAAAAGATCAACGAGCTCCACCTCGTCATGAACTCTACAAGCAGCAAGCAAGCTTCCCAAAACGTATCCATTAGGTTCCTCAGGCATCTTTCTGATGAAGTTGCATGCATCAGCAATATTTCCTGCTCTACCAAGAAGGTCTACCATGCACGAATAGTGTTCCATGTTGGGCAGCATACCATAATCGTTAATCATGGAAGTGTACAGAGACCAACCCTCTCGAATTAAGCCTGCATGACTACAGGCAGATAGGAGTCCTACAAAAGTAACTTTAGTTGGCTTAATTGCTAGAGATTTCATTTGATCAAAGAGAACCAACGCTTGCTTTCCACATCCATGAATCCCATAAGCAGAAATAACTGTGTTATAAGAAATAACATTCCTTTCCATCATGTGATCAAAGACCTTCACTCCAAGCTCTAGGCATCCACATTTACAGTACATATCTATAAGGGAATTGCTGACAGAAACAATCATAAGATCATTCCTAATTGCATAGCAATGAACCACCTTGCCTTGTCCAAGTACCCCCATTTTGGTACACAATGGAAGAATGCTCATCACGGTTATGGAATTTGGCTTACATTCAGATTCCCAAATCTTACTGAATATCCTAAAAGCTAAATCAATATTTTCACTAGAAGTGTATCCAGCTATCATTGAATTCCATATCATTATGTCCCAATCTGACATGATGCCGAACAGCATCTCTGCTTCTCTAATCAAACTACAGTTAGCATACATGTCAATCAGTGCACTCCCCACAACAACATCAATATCAAATCCTTGCTTGAGGATGTACCCATGCATCTCTTTTCCCTGTTTCGACAAATTGAGCTTTCCAAGAACAGAAAGGAGACTTGATGTAGTAACTGCATTAGGTTTTACACCCAAGTTCTTCATCTCAAAATACAGCTCAATGCACCTGCCATACTCACAATTCTGCAAATAACCAGCAATCAAGATGCTCCAAGAGATCATATCCTTACCAGACATGGTGCAAAATATATGCCAAGCTTCACCGGTGTCTCCAAATTTACAGTACATATCCATGAGACCGTTGGAAACAAACAAATCGCAGTAAAAACCACTCCTCACAGCACAGCCATGGAGGGCTGTTCCGGCTTTCTTGGCTTCAAATCTACCACAGGCCGGTAGAAGAGCAGCCACTATCATGGAATCAGGTTGCACCCCTTCAACTCTCATCCTTCTGTATAAACTCAGTGCTTCAAGCCAATCCCCATTCTGTACAGTACCAGAAATCACAGCAGTCCACGAGGCAGAGTCTCTCTCTGTCTGAGGCATATCATCGAAAACCATCCGTGCTTCTTCCAAGCTTCCACATTTGGTAAGCATGTCAATAAGGGCACATTTCGTGTAAGTATTGGGTTTAAAATTGTGGTGAGCCTCATTGAAACTAATCAAATCGAGCACCTTTCTCCCTTGTTCAAGATCAGATAATCGCGAACAGGCCTTTAAGATAAGCGGGCAAGTGTAATTATCCGGGACAAAGCCTAGTTTGAATACCAAGTGATGGAAGAAGAAATGAATTGCACGAGCAAACTGTCCTGAGTCAATGTAGCCCCTGAGTATGGCATTACAAGCGATAGTCTGGTAGCGAGGAAGTCTATGGAAGACGAAAAGAGCTTCCTCCAGACAGCCAAATTCGACATAGACGTGCACCAGTCGGGAACACAAGTGTGAGAGTCTGCTGTTTGGGTTAAAGAAACCAGCAACTAGCAGGAGAGAATGTAATTTTCTGGCTTCAGACAGATGGGATGGTGACTTGTTCAGGAGATATTCATTGAGTTGCAGAGCAAGCAGCGAAGATGAGGAGTGGAATCCACAAATTGTGTGAAGAACCAACAGATTTGGTGTTGGAAGATTGTGAATTTGCCGTTTCCATATAGTTCCGAGTCCCCTGCTGGTTATGAGCCGCATGGGAATAGTATTGCATGTTCACAAAGGCAAAACCGTCCTCTTCAACAATCATCAGCAACACATGTTCATCCAACACCTTTAATCCAACTTGGCACCAATTAATATTCCAAATTCTATTTATCTAGACAAAATGTGAGAGTAAAAAGGAACTTCGTGCCAATGGTCCAAACCTTTGTCCATCTTACGTTTTTGGTCCAAAATTTTCGATTTTGGTGCCCCAAACATTTGCATTCCTGGCATAATTTGTCATTTTCAATGAATTTGGTCCTAAAAGACTGTGTGTAAACTACACTTCCTATTAAGGGTAAATTGTGCTCCTCTTTGATCCACATTAAAATTCTCATTATCATTCTTCTACTCATTTTTGATCACATATTTTTCAATAAAATAATATTTTCCATTACATCAATAACTTTTCATTCTTTTTCTACCACACATTCTCTATCAATCTACTATTATAAAATATATTCTTTCAAAATAATGCGGTTCAAACACACACACACAGAGAGAGTATATGTAGTCCAAACCTTGACAAAAGTAGTAATCATGTCTCTAACCAATTTAGTGTCTTACTTTTTCCCCAATCTTCAAGATATTAAAAGTAAATTTATCTTATTAATATATTTTTAAAAGACAAATTATCCTTATCTTTAAGTAAGTATAATTAAAATTAAAATTAAAATAATATTCATCAACTCCAACCAACCTACCGAAAACCACCACCATCCTCAATTGCAGTCGTCACCATAGTTCTCAACCCAAACATAATTATTCCCCTTTTACATCTAGCTATTGCCACCATCACAACTACCCTCTCAATCACCACCTTTGCCAAACTTCAATTATCAAACCACAACCACCACCTAATTTTGCAAATTTAGGAGGAGAATTTCCCCACCTAAATTCGCAATATTTATTAGAACTCAGTTAGCGCCAATTGTATAGCTGGTAGTTAGTTGTAGTTGTAGTTGCATAGCTGACAGTTTATGTGGAGCTGTCAATTTGTTGTTTGTTAAGTAGTTGGTTAGCTCAACTCTTTATTTATATAATTCGTTGTATTGCAAATTAAGTTAAAATTGAATAAGAAAAGTTTTTCTTTACATCCACATCTCTCTTATTCAATATAGTATCATAGCACGTTTGCTTCATTGTCACTGTGGTTTCTAGATCTGGTTAACTCCATTAATCACTACAGTTGGATTGAGGATTATGTGATAATCATGGCCACAGATGCATTGAATCAATCACTTCATGCTTCTTCTTCATCAACAAGCAATTCCACCAATAATGATGGATCTAGTCCATTCTTTCTTCACCACTTAGATAGTCTAGGTCTTGTGCTTGTTTCACAACATTTAACAGGGGATAATTATGTTTCTTGGAGTCGAGCTATGGTGATAGCCTTATCAGTGAAGAACAAAATAGGATTTATTGATGGATCAATTTTACGACCTAAGAGTGTTGATGATCAACTCAACTTATGGATCCGCAACAATAATTTAGTAATTTCTTAGATCCTCAACTCTAATCCAAGGAGATATTTGCAAGTGTGATATATTCTGAGTCTGCACATGGGATCTATCCGAGATCTGGATAGATCTAAAGGAATGTTATCAACAGAAAAATGGTCAGCAAATATTTCAACTAGGGTGCGAATTGATGAACCTTACACAAGGACAATTGTTGGTTAGCACTTAATTCACTAAGCTGAAAACTATCTGGGAAGAGCTTAGCATCTACAGACCTATATGTTTATGTGGAAAATGCATATGTGGAGGTAATAAGAAACTTGTTTGAACATCATCAAATGGAGTATGCTATGTGATAATCAAGCTAAAATCCATATTGCTACTAATCCTATCTTTCATGAATGGACGAAGCATACAGAGATCGATTGTCATTTTATTCAGGATAAGATCACTGATGGGTTGATCTTATTAATATATTTTTAAAAGACAAATTTATCCTTATCTTTAAAAATATAATCATTCTCCTTAATATAATCATCACCACTACCCTCAATTGCAGTTGCCGCCACAATTCTCAACCCAAACATAATCATTCTCCTTTTACATCTAGCTGCTGCCAGCATCACAACCACTCCCTCAGTCACCACCTTTGCCAAACTTCAATTATCGAACCACAACCACAACCACCACCTGATTTTGCAAATTTAGGAGGAGAATTTTCCCACCTAAATTCGCAATATTTATTAGAACTCAGTTAGCGCCATTTGTATAGCTGGTAGTTAGTTGTAAGAAATATAACTAAAAGGGTTTCAACATTCATCCAATACACAAGAAGTTTTGCCTAGTATTATGATATTCAAATTATACAAGATATGGAAAGACATTACCCATGTAAAAAAAATAGATGGAGAATTCAAAAACGTGATTTCTTACACTTCAATCTAAGTTTTGTAATTTCAAATTTTGTTGTAAAATTCTTCGTCGCCGCTTGCTAGACTTTCTTCAATAATAAAATAATGGTTCCCCACCTTTTGGACATTCTTTGAGTTATAAAGGATGCAAAAGATCACGTATCAAAACTTATCGAATCAAGAAAAGAAAAAAAAATTTCCCCCTAGATTTCTTCAAGGTGCGCTCCTAGTTATAGGTGAGGTATACACCTAAAAGGATGAATTTGGCCTCAGGTGGTCAAGGGAAGAGGTTAGGAACGCACCTCGAAATTTGTACTTGCGCACTTAGGTATGTCCCGAGCAGCCATCACTATTTTTATCATATATTTCTCTCCCAATTTCTGATTAAGGCAATTCAAAGTGCTTTGAAAAGATAACTCAAAGGGTTACAAGGCTTCTAAAAATATCATGTTTCTAATTCGAATGCTTACTATGCCAAAAATTGGTCTCAAATTTAGGATGAAAATCTAGAGTCGGCAGGAAATTGATGTGGGATAATACTTGAACTTTATTTCACCACTTTGGTCTCTTTTCTCATCCAATTGACCCCTAGCACATCTTGAATCTTCATCTTGAAATCCGACACAACTTTTGAATATTTACACTTTAGTCTCAAACTTTGGATTTCTTACAATTTAGCCCATTTCACCATTTTTCTTCAATTCCTTCATTTATGTCGATTGTACCTATCAAACATAATATACATAGAGTTAAACTATAATTCATCAAAATAACCAATAAATACTCTAAGTTAAAGACTCAAATAAATGTACAAAATACACTCATCATCAACAATTGGTATACATGTGCAGTTTACTCTTAAAACAAAATGTAGCCCAAGTGCTAAACTAGCAGTCTTTTGGATGAAATCCATCCAAAAAGAACAAATATTGCTAATATGCAAAAGTTTGGGACCATTTGCACCAATATTGAAAGGTTTGGACAAAAAACTATTTCCTAAATTAAAAACTATTTGACTTGATTTCACTCACATTTAAGAGGCCAAATTTATTGTCCCAATCCTATTGGCTGCCAAAATTAGAATGTTGACACATCGCCAAATTTTAAGATTTTAAAATCTGAGTGGTTACATGTTAAAAATTGTAATGGGTGTTATAAACTAGAGAATAAAAGAGAATAAAAGATAGAAGTCAATAAACTTTTATGTATTAAATTGAGAAATAAAGCCTCATATTTATAGGGAAAATTGGAGATATAAGAGATATAATAGTAATAAAATCTAGGGCTACAAGTGTATACTATTTTATTACAACACTATCTCTTGAATGACTATTTACACAATAATATTCTCATTAAAACATTGTTTAGCAAAAAAATCGATGGGACAAAAATATCAATAAATGAAAAATAGTACAAATAATTTGGAATAATAAAATGATGTCTTGTTAAAATCTTGTCAAGAAAATCTAGTGAGACAAAACTTGACCGAAGGAAAAAAAAAATACAGCTACTTCCCATGATTTCAATAAGTGAAAATTCTTGTGTCAAGCGATACATGTCTTGTATGTCAAGTATATCTCATATTGTCTTATATAGTTTTCAAATAAAACTATCTTCATACGAGATGCCTTTGATGACTGTAGAAATATGATAATTCGAAAAATAGCTCTTATTGATTTCTTCAAGAGCTCATACATAAATGAGTATTATTTTGAGAGTGATTCATCTATTAGGTTATGAACATCGTTACAAAGAATATGCCTCGTTAAAAATCTTATCAGGAAAATTCAATATACAAAATATTGTGCAAAAGAAAAATAGTACAACACGTATTTACTCTTCTCATGATAATATATTTTGAATTATGCTTCTAACCTATCAAATCCTTTAGAGATAACATATTAATCATGCTAGATGAGTTGACTATAACCGTATTTCAAATTTCATGCATCGTCACGATAACAAGGTACAGACTTATGATTGTTGATCATGGTTTTTGCAAAATTTATTATTTTAGGACTCATGCATTACATGTTACGATTTCGTTTTCTCATTTACTTTTTGCATAAGTATACGCCTTTAGATTTTCGAACTATAGGTCCAGAAATTTCAAGTTTCTCTAATAAATTTAAATTTACTAGGATTGTGTCCTTTTAATTGCTAGTCATTACTTCGCTTCAACAAATTTATTTCGATTTCTCGTTATTTTTAATGTGATGTAGTACTTCATGTACAAAAGTGTAGTCCACATTTTTTTCTTTTTTCGATTCTATTTCTTTTGCATAACGACATAACTTATAGAGATATCTCAATTTTCGATATATCGGGCACCTGAACCTCTTTATGGAATTTTATAATTTATTATATCCAAATACTCATCAAGAGTATATGCCTCCTTAATGGGACTATTTTTGTTAATTGTTCCATTTTCTTTTGAAGTTGGTGTGAGATATTGTTGGTCTCTTTTGTTTGTAAATGCATATAAATGAATTATCTTTCGAACTTTTGATTCATATTTCTTTTATGTGGATTTAGATAATATAATGGTGCATTTGTACATTATTTTCAGCTTCTTAATTCATTTCCCTAATGCTGAGAGAATTATCCAATCAAATTGAGAATTAACAAATCGTATTATAAAATATTACTCATTTGAGAAAATGGTTCAAATTACTCATTTATTCTCACCATTCTTTACTTTTCATTTCAGTGCATTATGGTGGATCAATTGTACATATTGTATTATCAAAATAATTAGATGAACAATTAGGTTGTAATCATAAGCCAATTATAGGGGTAAAACTTTGATTTTGATATCATGCTAATAGCATTCTCTAGACAGAATTGGGAAGTACTTTGTTCTCAATAGTGATGGTTTAAAAATTAATTGAAGGTATTTAACAAACTACAATGTTAAACAATTTGCTGTCATCTCAACTAATACTTATTAAAAGGTTGAGATTTAGGCTCATAGTATTAGCAAGATACACCATCTTTATTGTATATCTAAAAATTATGTCCATAATTTAAAATTTGAGCAGTAATTTTTTAAACTTCAGGTTACGAAAACCATGTAATCATCTACTAGATGTATGAAATCTATTAGATACAAATAATATCTAGATGACCAACATGAAGGGTAACAGAGTCCCATATCACTCTAATTCAGAAATATGGGAATTTCAGTCCCTATTTAACTATTGATGGTGAACGACCAATTATCAATGAATAGAACAAACATCATATAGGAATTCATTGAATTGAAAAATCTTTGATTCTTCATTGAATATCCATTCAAATTCTTAATAATTTTTTGTATCATTATTGATCCGGGATGGTCCGATCGATCATGCCAAATAATAAAATCAAATTGAACTTCTGGTATACTTCAATTATACTAAGTAACCCACCGATTTTGAAACTTTGAAAGTTTATGTTATATTTAGTTAGTGAAAAACAAAATACTAACATAAAATTTATCTCTTCTACATCACTTAATTTTGACTCTTCAGGAGATTTCATAAAACTCTCATAAAATATCAAATCAATTCTTTGTTTGATATTCTTAAAGAATAATCATAATTGATATGTGTTATACCGTCTTCTTCAAAAATAATAAAAATAATATTCTTTTAGACTACTGATTCTGTAAGAGTATACTGGGATATTTAAATATTAGAATCGTGTTTTATTTCAGAACAACAATTGATTATTCTTCTAGTATATTAATTTACTATAAAAGTATGTTTTTCTAGAGCAATATGTTAATATTCTTCTCGAATATTGAATTGTAATGTCATGCTCTTCGTGAACAGATAATATTCTTTCAGAATAGTATAATGTTGTGCTTCTCCAGTAATATAACGAGATATATATATTTTTAAAACAAGTGCTACGTTGAGTGCACATTGTATTTTATTATTACTTTCAAGAGTAATATGTTAATATTTTTCTGGAATATTAAAAATCATAATTTGTGCAGTTCAAGAGTAAATATTATTCTTTTAGAATATTAATAATGTTATACTATTTTAGAAGCAACAACAAATTATTATTTAAAAAAAATCAACTCCTAAGGAGCAAATTTTCTAGCAAAATGTTAATATTTGTAGAGTTGTGTTTCTTTAGAAGCAACAATGAGATATATTATCAATTTAAGTTTATAAAAAGTACATCTAAAATATTAATCAAGTTAAAGACACAACAAATATTTAATAATCATCGTATATTTTGAACACACATAAAGCAAAGAGCACTTGCATGAGACCAATATAAAAATGCATAATAATTACTTCAATTAGCCATTATATAAATCATTGTGGTTAAAAGTACAGACTGATTGGAACCTATGTTGTATTGCATCTTATTGGAAAAGTACAAAACTGATTGGTTAAAGGTTTATCATCTTAACAGTAAAATTAACCACTATATATCTTAATGCGTTAAAAAATAATAAAGATGTAGATGATTATGTAGCCTTAAAAAAAAAAAAAAAAAGACACACTAAAGTACAAATGAAAAGCAAAGGAGAAACGGACTCATTTGATGCATATTTATACAGAAAAATTCACATGTTATCAAATTGATTTTGGTACATGTGACAGATGATTGTGCTAATAAAAATTATTAATTTTTAACTAATTCACTTTGATTTTGAGAAACTCATGCTGATAACTTATTATAAACTTAAAAAAAAAAAGAGAACAAATGAGAGAAGTCAATAAACTTGTATATATTTTATTGAGAACTAAAAATTCACATTTATAGGAAAGAACTATGGCTTAAAGGAATACAATAGTAATAAAATCTAGGATTACAAGGATACAATTGCTAAATACAAATATTACTTTGTTTACAACAATGAACCCATATTTGGCTATCATTTATGATTTGATGTAAATTTTCAAACTACTTTTTGTTTACATATTTCGTGGTATCTATGAATATTATAAGTCTTTATCACTTATTTCTATGTATTTAAATTTAAGCCATCTATAAACAACTCCCAAACATGATCATTTTGAAATCTTAAAACTATTGTGGGCATCCAGGTTAAAGACGACATTGTAAGATATGGGATTTGGCCATCAAATTTATTCTAAATTAATGGTATTCATTACCACTATTGATTATTACTAGTTTACGTGGCAATGAACCCCGTAATTTAATGTCTTATTATAGGTTTAGGTGGCAATGAGCCATTGAATTATTGTCAATAATTCTTTGATGAATTTTAATGTATGAATAATGTTATTCATGATTAGCGTGGATGATGAACAATTTAGGTGGTTCCACCTACACTAGTGACGATCACCACTACTATTGAATAGTAAATTAATATTTGATAAATTAATAATTACGCTTAAATAATAAAATTATTTGATCCTAAAATGGATTAGTGTACTAAACTAATAACCCGCTAAATGTACAAGATAATAATTTTTTAAAGATCCTTCAAGGTCCAACGAATATATAAAATAATAAGTGCTTAATTCATAAAAGTTCATACCGATACAAATTAACAAACTTTTACTTTGACATTTTTTTTTTTAATTCGCCTTTTTCTCAAAATATGTATTTGAAGTCTTTTCCTATTTCTTTGCACCTAAATGAACCTCAACTTCATCACTAATTTTTTGCAATGCATATACTAAATTTGGTTTTTTTTTTTTATTTTGTACAAAGTAATATTTAAGGTTGCGACTACTTAAAATGCATATTTTAAAGAAACAATTGGTAAAGCACAACTATCATCTAAATCACAATCATAATCATCATTGATAAGTGTATTGAGTACCCCCTAAATATAAAATACCCTATAAATTAATAAATTATTCATTTATCTATAAATTAATAACTCCCTAAAATAACAATTTTTTTCGATCCTAACTTTATTATTTTATAGAGATTTTACTTTACTTTATAATGAGTTGGATTGCCGATTAAATTGGTAATCATTACTGGTGAAGTATAGCATATTTTTTAATCCATATATATTTTTTCATTATCCACCATGTATCAAAACTTGTAACTATAAATTCTCTCAAAACATACCATTATAGTCCAAAGAGATTAATTTTGCATCCAAGTTGTTGTCTACAAAATTTGTAAAAATTCGTAAATCCTGGATTAATATTTTTAAAAACAATTATCCACAATTTAAAGTCAATGAAATATTTCTCAAGAATTCGAAAAAATAATATTTAAAATCTTCATGCAGTGGAGTAGGGATGCCCCCTAGACCCAGCGATCTAGATGGTCACTATTAGGGGTGGGCAAACCCTGACCCTACCTACCAAAATCGCCCGAATCAAACCAATCTGACCGGTTTGGGTCCCCTTTTTTTTTTTTTTTTTTTTAATACCGGGTTGAGTAGATTGGTTGTGTAGGCGAGTCGGGTCGGGTTATGGGTTAACTCATGAAAATCGAATAAACCCACCCCATCTTACTTGATTATATTTATGAACTTTACAAGTGTTATGATATTGCATGGACGAAATTGAGTTACTCTGTTTCTTCACACAACCTCCAAGAGCTACAATTTCAGAAAAACCTAGATTAAAATATTAGTTCTTGTTGGAAAAATTTTGTGTAATAGTTGAAAAGTTTGAGAAAACCATATACAAATTATATACTACTAATTAACAAGGTTCTATATGCAAACGCAATACATGAGAAGTCTTGAATATGACATAAAACATGAAAACTCTTAGAATAATATTATAAGACTTGGATAAAATGCATTTTATGAAAAATAGTATAAGTAAATATACATTCAACACAAAAACAATTTAATTGTCAAAAATATTTCTTGTCTTCATATAATTTAATATCAATCTGTCTATATAACATTTTCGAGTATGAAGTATCAAAATAATTCAGATTTTTTGGTCATCACAACTATAAAGATCTAATATTATATAAGTCATGAGTAAAATATAAATCAGCCAAACTCTACCCACCTACTTTAATCTTTGTTGACAAGTTGTTTCAAACCGACAAACCCAACCCAACTCGACCGATACTTGATTGTGTTGGGTTGGATTGGGTTTCAACCTTTACACGAGTTGAGTTGGGTTATCATGTTGGGTTGGATTTGAGTTGAAGCAAAAATCGACTCATTCCAACCTAACCCATGCGCACCCCTAGTCACTATAACGTATTTAACACTCTTATTTGAAACTTGAAAGCCCATCTAAGACTTAAAATTAAAACCCATTATCTTAAAAAATGAGGAATAAAATTTAGTTAAGAAATAAACTGAAAGATTTCCTCAAAATGTTCTTAGAAAGACTTTGATGTTAAACCAATGTGATTTTTATGTTCTTTGAGTATGTCTTGTTTATTTAAATTTATATTTATTACTGAGGTTGACTTTTTTTTTAATAAATTAATGATTATTGCAGTGTATGGTTCAAAGGTGTCGATAACAAGTGTCCGATTGATGAATAGTTGTTACGTTTGATCGTGAAGCATACATATGGTAATCCATTGTTATAAACATTTTTATAACAATTTTCTTGTTAATTGATAACTGGTGACACTTGATTTTGTGTTTATCTAATTATCACATTAGATGCTAAAAAGGGAATATTAAAGCTTGTCGATTTTGAAGGCATGTCTAAAGTAATCTTTATTATTAAATTTTGTAGCATGCATGTGCATTAAAAATTAATTTAGGATATTAATTGTTAAGCATCTGCCTACGAGGTAGGTCATGTGGATGCAAGTTATTTGCCACTAAGATTTACTATCGCAAGTGCCCGAGTCATGTACAAAATACAAAATGATGAGGAGGATCTCACGAAGATTGGTCTACTTGTGCTTAAATGATTTAAAACTAGTTTCATTATGTCATTGAGTAACAAAAACAAATTGGTTTGATTATCTTGATGATCTATTTAAATAAAAGCTAATTAGAACCAATAAAAGCAAGTAAAAGCGATTTTTTTTTTTTTTTAAAGATTCATTTGATAGGCAAATGTAGAAATGAATTTCAATTTCATGTTAGTTGGAAAATAAAAACCCTCCAAACCCATAGGAATTCATTTCCTATAAAAATAAAGAAAATACAGCTTAAAGTGATTGTACCTTGAAATTCGATTTCTATTTTCACGTTGCAATTAAACGGTCAAAGTGGAATTCGTTTTTCTCGAATGTGACATTTTTCATGAAATTCGTTGCAATCAAACAAGGCCTAGTTGAGAATGTGCAGTAATTCATGATATCACTTGATCGTCATTCAATTAATTTCACAAAAAATAAATAAATAAATTTTACATATTACTCACTTGTAATGATATATATGACTCCTAATTTGGCTAATTTACCTATCACGAACGACAAACTAGCCCAAAATGAGTGAATTAACCTACTTCGTCTCTATATAAATTTAAAACACAATCAATCACATTAATTTTTGTGAGAATATCTCCAAGGATCTCTTATGATTAAGAGTATATTTCTATCTCCACAAGAACCTAGGGTTCCCACTATGGGGTCTAATAATCTCTTGAAAATTCAATACTTCAACTGATAAACAATTTGTGATCAAACAAATGAAAGACATTAAATACATAACAAGCACAATATGAAAATGAGTAACATAAAATTAAAAAGGCAAAATTTATTTACTTTGAACTTTATTTTTTTCCCTCTTTAAGTTTAATTGCGGGAATTTGGACTAATTCTGAGTATTATGTTTGCCATTTTTAGATGCTACTACTTTGTATTATAGTGTGATATATTTTTTGAATTTAGAAAAAATCATATTGTAGTTTGAATTTATATTAGTTTCTGATTGTCACTTGAATATGCAAAAATTGACTTTCTTGTACTGTACTCGGCTATTCCTTGAGTGCTTGTATAAGTTTGATGAGAATGGAAAGCTCTGGATTATTTTTGTTTCCCCCTTTTGTATCTCATTCGTCTCATTAACTGGAATTTTAAGCTCTTTGTTATTTAAGCAGTTAAAATTCTTGGCTTTACTAAAGCGATCGGTGTTAGCATGAAACTGTTAAGTTTTAACTAGGATCGAAAATTAAAGTTACTTGGTTGATTAATCTATTTTCTTATTAATTTATTGAAATAGTTTTAGCACTTAGCGTGGATTGGAAAATGAGAATATCCTAGTATTTTGTTGTATGTTGATTTTCCTAACTCTTCAAGGCTTTGGTGGTTATGGATTGATATGGTTGAATTTTTTAGGAACTTTTCATTTATTTACATAATACGAGAAAAATATTTCCTTGAAACTAAATGATCGTTACCAATGCTATGAATATTTCATTTTGATAAAATTATTATAATTTTGGCTTTCTACAGTATACCAAGAGAAATTTAAGTTTTAGATTTTATGTGAATCTGGTTTGTAAGTGTACCCTATCTTTTCATGTATTCCTCATGTTTGCATGCTCCTAGGAGGGAAGGGGTGCGTTCTTGACCTCATTAGTTATCCATTTCTCGATTGCCACAATGCTATGATTGATACTCAAGGATTTGTAAATGACAAGTTTAGATCATGCCAATGAAAAATCTTAAAGCTGAATCTTTTGTCTTGTTTATTGTTGGTATTATATTTTTTCAAGTTTCTATACTTGCTTTGAACCACCTTCTTTTAATGCATCTGTATTTGTGGTTCTTCTGTTTATGATGTAAATTCATCTCTGTTTGGCGTCTATTATTTGTTTTGATTTCAACTCATTATAATGTCTGTTGAATTCTTGATACCCAATTTACTTTAAAATTTGTATTTTGTGAATGTTTGTAATTTTCAGGTTGATTTAGTTCGTATTAAGTTGTCGAATTCTTTCAAAAATATTGACTATTACAAAGACCACACTTCATTTTAGCAAAAAAAAAAAAACGACCGCGATCTTTTAAACGAGTAGTCGTTTTGAAAGACGGCCTTTCTAAAACAATTACATTCAACAATTAATATCTTTAAAAAATCAACATTATCTCCCTTGTTATATGAACTAAATCAATCTGAAAAAAAAATAAACCAACGTTTATAAAAAAAAGACTAAAGTCATTTTAGGAAAAAAAAAATTTACCACAATGACTTCAGTTGTTTAAAAAGACTATAGTCATTTTGAAAGACTTGTAGTCATTTTTCTATGAATTTGTAATTAAATTTGCTGTCTGTATTCGATTTTTAAAGACCTCTGTTACCATTGTGCTCCACTACAAATTGTTCACTCTAGTTGTTTACCATAGTCGTTTTTACGAAAAGACCAGAGTCTTTTGAAACAACTTGTAAAAAATGACTATAATGAGTCTTTTTAAAAGACTCTAGTTGAAATCAACTAGTCATTTAAAAACACTCTAGTCTTTTTGAATAATAACTCAAGTCGTTAGAAATATTTGTAATCATCTTTCTATGAATTTGGTGTCTATTTCTTCAACATTCAATATATTTCGTTTAAAAACGTATAAGAAAGCGAATTTCATTATAATGATACATTGCTTAAGTATATACTATATTCGATTTTCAAGTATAGAACTTATAATTAATTTGAATAAGTTAAATCATCATGTATAATTAAAGAAGAGGAGTCAATTAAACACGTAACCTTATATAAAGTGTTTGATTTCACCTATTTTGTTCAAAAATATATAGGAAAGCGAACTTGGTTTATACAATTCATCATACTCCACTAACAATGTTCAAGTATACTATCAAAGTATGCGACTTACAATAATGTATAATGCACGATGAGATGCGAATCAAACTTCTAATATTATAGATCGTGTTTAGTTTTGACCTATTTAGTTTAAAACGAATAGGAATTCGCACTTCATTTTATACAATTCATCGTGCTCTACTAATGTTTAAGAATAACGTATTGATTTCTATGTATACAATTTACAATTGATTTAAATCATAAAGTATAACATTTTAAACTGTGTTTGACTTGCTTTCAAAATATCTCTGTGTTTGACTTGCTTTCAAAATATCCCATTTAAAAATGTATAGAAAAGTGAGTATATAATCAAAAAACGAGATGCGAATATGAAAAATGACTGCCTTTTTTCATTCATCATTTGTTATATGAAATTAAAGAAGATGAAAAAAATTTGCCCAACATTCATAAAACACAAATTAGGAATGAATTACGACAAAAACTCACAACATAGAGCATACATTGTTATATACATGGGATAGTGCTCTACTACACACTATTCAAGTATACCACATTCGATTTTTAAGTATACGACTTACAATTGATTTCAATAAGTTAAACCATCGTGTATAATGAAAGATCCAATTGAACATCTAGCTTTTTAAAATGTGTTTGATTTCAACCTAATTCATTAAAATGTACAAGAAGGCGAACTTCGTTATATACAACTCATCGTGCTGTACTATACAACGTTCAAGTATACCACGTTCAATTTTTAAATATACATCTTACAATTGATTTCGATAAGTTAAAACATCATTTAAAATGAAAGATGTGCCAATAAAATTTTTAACCATTTAGACAGTGTTTGATTTCAACCTATTTCGTTTAAAAACGTATAGGAAAGTGAACTTCATCATCATACTCCACTACTCGTTTTTATGTATATGACTTATAATACAATCTCGATAAGTTAAATCATCATGTATAATGAAAGATGAGATATCAATCAAACTTTTAATCTTTCAAATTGTGTTAGATGTCAACCTATTTCATTTTAAAAAGTATAGAAAGACGAACATCGTTCTATACAATTCATCGTGCTTCACTGCACACAATTCAAGTATACCTATTCGATTGTTAAGTACATGACTTATAATCGAATTTGAATAAGTTAAAGAATCATTTATAATAAAAGACAAGATGTCTTTCAAACTTCTAACTATGCCGTATTCGATTTTAAGAGCATAACTTACAATTAATTTTGAATAAGTTAAAACTATTACGTAAAATAGAAGGAGAGATATCATTCAAACTCGAAAGTGATAAATTTAAACGACTGAAGTAGTTTTTCTTTCAAAAAAAGTTCCTGATCGTGATCTAAATGGATTTTCTATTTGTCGTGGGTTGGCCACGATTATGGAAATCACAACCAGGGCCTTTTATGAAATGAATAATGACTCTATTTACAATTTTAATTTATCCATGATCGTAAGCAGTAATGAGATATGGATATCGTTATTATGAATAGACCATCACGTGTTGTATATTTCACATGTGAAATAAGTAGCTGATCTCACAAATTAAAATATGGTGACATTTATATGGACACATATTTTATTATAAGAACAAAATTTTGGAGACCCGCTAGAGAGATTCCACATAGATAACTATCTGAGTGTCTGTAGTTAATTTCTAACGTTCGTTAATGAAATTAGTCATTTGACTTGAGGTCATTATAGTGCGTTATATGGGACTATCAGGATTTGGTGATGTTGGATGTTGTTTTGCCAAGAGTCGTTAATACGACATCGTTCGAGCATGTCAAGAATCATATAAGGTTGTGAATGATCAATAGATGATCATTTACTCTTAGATGGTAAGAGATTATGATCTATATTTCATTCAGTTAAGTTGATAACGAAATTTTTGACAAATGTTTATTCATAAGTCAAAAAGAGTTTTCGACTTATATTGACATAATAGCAGGATGAATGATATGATTGATAATTGAGATTGACACACTCCATATCTTATAATTGATAGAATCATATTGATGAATGGATTATAGTTTCACAATAAACGAACAAGTTTTGTTTTGTCACACCACATGACATTTTCCATCACATGTGTTGCCCGACACATTGCTATATATCAATTTGGAACGACGAATGTGAATTAATTAATTAATATGAATTAATGATAAATTAAAAGGGTGGTGTTTTAATTTATCTTATTTTGATTAGATCAAAATAATAATTTATGTCGTTAGACATCGTGATTGTGAAACTAATGGGTCATACACAAAAGGAAAACTAGAAAAATGAAATATACTAATTAATTAATTGAGAAGCGTTGGACAATTAATTAATTGGGTTACTTACAATGGGCCACATTAATTAATCAAAATAATTAGTTAATGGAATTAAACATTAGACCAGATTAAATTTAAGGACTTCTATTAATAAGTTATTAGGTTTGAGAAATCAAAAACACAATTCACTATCTTACTAGCATAAGAAAAGAGAAATCTCAATTCAATTATTCTTGTTCCCTGTGGAATTTTCATTGGAAGCTGGTCACTGAACAGTTGTGGATTGCATATCGTAATTATTCGTTTTCAAGATAAGCAAAGTAGTTAGCAAAATACAACAAACTCACAGTTTCTTTCTAAATACAACGAAGATCTTGGGTGGAAATTGAAATATTGTTTAAATTCCGTTGTGCATATTAAGTAAATTCTCAACAGTGGTATCAAAACTTATTTTGTACTTGTTAGAAACTATTTTGCATCTTCGAACAATCAAAAGTTGATTATTTATTATTATTTATGAATCTAACAATTTAGAAAAATTGTTTTCTTCTTCAAAATCTGTTTTGAAAAAGAAAATAATTTTTTGGTTGAAAAATGGGTCAAAAGGGCTACATGGGTGGCAACAACTGGTGATGCCGTGGCCGCTTGAGTGGCGGCAGCTCGCGACTGAACTGTGCCTCAGCGCGCTACCTTGTTGCAGCGTCAAGTGCTACTGTTGCAATAAGAGCATTTAGCGTTGTCAAAGTAGTTTCCAAGTGTGATGGACATCAATTGGGCATCATGGGTCGTTTGACATAGTGCCAATTGTAGTCGGCACAACTAAGATCAGAAGAAAGGGAAATAATTTTTAAGGTTTCGGGTATTTAAAGACAGAGCATTTGTTGCAATTTGAGAAATTGTTGGTCCCGCTTGCAATAAGATTTTAGGGGTCTAGTTTGTAATTTTCGATTGAAGGGCCTGGTTGCAATTTGAGAATTTGGA
>CAIGRB010052158.1:0-11399 GCA_903798255.1 Fraxinus quadrangulata | reverse complement strand
GTTCACACAATAAAATATTCTATATGTAAACTAAAAAAATTTTCTTATCTCTTAACTACACATTCTCTTAAAAAACACTGTTCAAAACAATTTTTTTATAAAAACGGGGGCAAAATAAAAGAGGTGTTTTGAGCCTCATCCTTTTTGAAAAATGTATTTTGAAATAGTAATTTTTTTTTTTTTACGTATAATAAAAGAGATAGAAATATATTTAAAAAAAAAAATTGGGAATCAATTCCAGAATCTATGTGGGCAAACCGTGGACAAGCGGGTTTCAAGATTCAACTTGGAACGAAGCCCGCCCACAGTTTTTCACAGGTTGCAAAGTCTGCTTTCTCTCCTCCTTTATTCACCTCATTTACACTATAAAATCAATCCGATTTGTGCTGTGTTGTATATTTCCGCTCTCTCTAAATCAATTCAACAAAACACCACATCATTAGATTCTCCGTCTCCGCGTTTCAGCCGAAACAGATGGCGGAATCTACCACCACCAACTCAAAATTTGAATCAATCAGAGAATGGGTCGTCCAACACAAGCTCCGTACCGTTGGTAAATTTTTAGATATCAAATGAACAATTTTATTTCGATTTTGTCAATCACGAAGTTCATTTTCCTTGAAAAATATGCATTAAATTGGTTTTGTAAATGAAGTTTTAGGATCGAATTTTGTGCGCGGATGTTATTATATAGATTTGGGTTTCTGCTGATGATTTGAATTTGTATTTTTGAAAGGGAGTCTATGGGCAAGCGGTGTAATTGGATCCTTGGCTTACAATTGGTCTCAGCCTGGCAAGACCAGTGTCAAGATCATTCACGCTAGGTAACTTTTTTTTCTTCAATAAATCTAATTCTTCGTATCAGGGATCTAAATTTTGGAGGCCTTCAATTTCACATCTCGAATTAGTTATGAAGTTTAATGCAGGCCATGTAGAACTATGGGTTTAGATCATAATATCTCATGTTTATAACCTGTTTATTTTTATCCATGCATTTTGTGGGATCACAAGTCCCACTTGTTTATAGGTCCCATTTGACAAGCTTTTCAAACGCTGCGTGGCAAAGCTGCTTTTGAACTTGTTCGGATAATTTTCTAAAACTGCTTTGTTTGGCTAGAATAGCTTTTAGAGGAAGCTTCTTTACAAGAAGCAGAAGCACATAAACACTTCCCGAACATGTTATAAAATAAATGAGGATTTAGATGGTTTGGCCGTTTGTGTGTATCGGTTTTCAATTCAAAGAAGCTCCTCTTTACAGGGACAATTAGATCCTAGTAGAACAATTCACAAGACGGAAAGGTAGATCAAAATCAGCATGGTTTGATATGGTTGAAAAGAATTGATTTCTTTGGATCTTTAAGCAGATGGGGTGTCTAGTGGATCCCGAGTTTCATTAGAAACAAGGTGTAGTTTTTGTTGTTGACATAAATATTATCATTTGCCATTCTATATGGCATGGTATGATTAATAATGCCTCCAATGATTTCTAGGTTTTCTAATCTCTTAAAAATGCTATACGTGAAAAATATGATTTAAACATGGATGATAATGTACAAAGGGACCTTTCACTTTAGGAGAATTGGGCTGATGGTTTTGTGGTTATAATCTATTATTCATCGTTTTCTGTTTTCATTTCTTATCGTCATGCAGATCATAACATGAACTTTGAATCTTTGATCAGCATCCCGACTCTTTTTTCCCCTGCTTATATGAATACAATATCCACCATCCATGGTTCTTCTTTTTAGGTCGGAAATTTCGTTGCCTATGCTGAACTCTGAAAAATTTTCAGGTTGCACGCACAAGCTCTAACGCTGGCTGCACTGGCTGGAGCTGCAGTTGTTGAGTACTATGACCACAAAGCTGGAAAAAACGCCGATCCACATGCTAAGTTCCTCCCTTTGAATACTTATTCACAAAAGGATTAGACATATTGCATTATGGAGGCAACAATGTCTCTTGCAAAAGTCCCATGTTTTATACCTCTCCCTAGGTCGAAAAATACAATTTTGTATTTGTAACATGTGACATTTTTTATGTTAGGATTATTTTATTTCCATTTGTAATAATTCTTAGAGGTGGCATGCCCTGTACCATGGTTTCATTATTATTAAATGGTTCTAAGTGAATGGTTTATTTTGAAAAAAATTCTAGTTGACAGTTGAATCTTCATAGTTCTTGAATTTTTTTTTTAAAGGGTAAACTCCATCCAGTGTCCCCAACCTTTTGTAAGTGTTATGTTGGGGTTCCCAATCTATCACTTGTGGCATTTATTTCTCCGATGTTAAAAAACTGTGAGCTTCATTCCGAGCTAACTGAAAGGGTCTATTTGGACTATAAACTAGCATGCGACGCTCTTGTGATGGAGTGCTTAAGGGTAAAATGGTTTTATTTTGTTTGGTATGATCCACAATTTGTTGGAGTTTAAATAAAGTGATTAATGATTTGCTAATCAACATAAACTTGGTAAAAATAAGCTTGCACATCTCTTGACACCTCGGGAAATGTAATTTAACATTTAACATTCAATTATACATTCTTTCGATAAAATAGTTTGCACACGAATTCATAATTTTTCTTACTTTATAATTGTACATTCTTTAAAAAAATCACTTAATAACAGCACATTCTAAAAGTGAGATTTTTTTTATTTACATGCAAAACAATAGTGAGTTCAAGGAAAATAAATTTTAACGGGGTTCAAATGGAAGTAGAATAATGCTATTTGTACCAAGTTCCTTGACAAAAGTGGTTGACAAAGTGACGTGTAGGGTGGAGATCAAATGGCAATGGACGATTGTGATTTTAAATTTACACCAAACTGAGGGCGCCAAAATAGAGTATATTTGTGAGGGAAAAAAATGAATGTCTGCAAAAATCCACAAACCATTTTCTTTCTCCCAATTTTCCCCAAATCAATCCCCTCGTCCAAACCCATTTCCTCTCAATTTGAAATTACACAAAACCGAGGTTTGAACAATGCATAACCCATTGCGCGGTTGATGACACAATACAAAGGCAGAAATTAGGTGGCATATTCTTCATCTTCTCCATATATATAGGCAGAAATTAGACGACAAGGTTAGGCAGAAATTTTCGAAGAAGTCACGTGTTTCTTCCATCTTCTCTACACCAGCCATATTCTCCATCTCCGGAACCGGGTCATTACAAATGACGGTATGAATGTCTATATTTTTTGGGCTTTTCTCCACTCGAGCCATATATGTTGTAAATGTGATGTAACTTGAATTGAAGTTTTGGGTTGATTTAATGTGGTAACCTAAGCTATGTAGCAATGAAATATTGAGAATTTTGAAAAGCCCAATGGAATGCTACTGATTGGGAAGCAGAGGAAGAGGAAGCCCATAGAAGATGTACAATAAAAAAACGCTCCCAAAAGGGCAACCAATATAAACACGAATTTGGTAGTTTTGTGCTGTGTGAAGAAAGTCGATGGAAAAAGGGAAATTTGTCGGCCTGAAAAGTGGAGCAATTTCTGGTATGATAAGTTTGATGAAGAAGTTGTGTAATTATATAAATAGGAGAACTTAAAGAAATCATAAAATGGGAAATTGAACTATGAACTTGGCTTTTTGTCTAATTAAGTAATTTTCTATCATATAATTATTCAAGCTTAAATTAAACTTAAGCACAAAATTATTTTTGAAAAAAAAAAACTTAGGCTCTTTCAACCGTATAATATAGTCATAGTCAAGGGCAGATTGGGGGCTCCCTAGCCCATTTCAATTTTCCAAGGTTAAAAACTTAGTAATAATAATTTATAGAACATGTATTTATATTTTAATGGTTTGATTTGGTGGCATTTGAAGTTGGCCCAACACATATTCATAGAACTGGGCTAGATTTTGAATGAAGGTCGAGCATTTCGAACACCTAAATAATGGGTGAGTGTTTATGTTTTGCAGGATCGGGCAAATATGGAAGATGTTTTGTCCGTTGATTCCGAAAATGAGAATGTGAAGGACAATGTGAATGTCGTGGAAGATGAAACAATAGGAAGAGATGGAATGACTGTGCCTGAAGTTGGTATGTAGTTCAAAAGATGAAAAAGCAGGTATGATTTTTATGCAAGATATGCTTATGCTGTATGTTTTCCAGTTATAAAGAGGAGTTCGACGAAGGATGATGACAATGTTTGAGATTTGTTAAGTTGACGTGTAGTGGGTAGGGACGAAGAATTGGTACTACAAGCACTTCTTTGAAGCTGCAACCAACAATTCAGATGGTTTGTAAAGCTAGGATCTTTGCATCTTTAGATATCCATGGTCACTGGAAAATTAACATGGTTCACCTTAACCACAATCATAAGACGAGTCGTACTAAGTCTAGGTTGTATCGATATAACCAAGATTTGAGTGCATACGCGAAACGAAAGCTCAAAGTGAATGATGTATCAGGAATACCATTGCATAAAAGTTTTAACTTTGCAGTTGTTGAGGTCAGTGGCTACGAGAACATGACTTGCGTCGAAAAGGATTGTTGGAATTATATCGAACAAGTAAGATGACTAAGACTTGGTGAGGGTGATGCAGCTGCAATACAGTCTTACTTTTCCGAAATGCAATCCCGCTGCTCCGGATTTTACTTTAGTATTCAATTGGATGATGATTCACGCCTGAAAAATGTCTTCTTGGCTGACAATCGGCGCAGGCAAGCATATAAGGAGTTCGAGGATGTTGTGACATTTGATACAACCTACCTTACTAATCAGTATGATATGCCATTCGCCCCTTATGTTGGCGTGAATCATCACGGGCAATCAACGTTGCTTGGTTGTGGTTTGCTATCGAATGAGAACACAGATACATTTGTGTGGTTGTTCAAGACATGGTTGAAGTGCATGTATGGTCAAGCTTCGTAGGGAATAATTACCAATCAAGACAGAGCGATGCAAAATGCAATTCAGATAGTTTTTTCGATTACGAAACATAGATGGTGTATGTGGAACATATTGACAAAATTGCTAGAAAAGTTTAGATATCATGTGGATAAGGCTTTGATCTTTTCGGCTATACATGTATTGGTTTATGATGCACAATTTGTCGAAGAATTTGAGGAAGGTTGGAAAGTGATGATCGATACGCATGACTTATGCGATAACGCTTGGTTGTTCGGATTGTACGAAAATAGAGGTCGTTGGGTGCCATGTTTGTTAAAAATAACTTTCTACGTTGATCCCTACTACGACAACAAATGTGGTTCTGAATTCACAAGGTACATATATATTTTAATCACAACACTTAAAATTGACAACTAATCGACTCTTATTAATTTCAATTCACGTGTCAAGTAATGAGAACCCATACAATGATCCACATCTACCACATCATGTTAGCTCCATTTAAATTGAGGCGAACAACTAAGCAAAGTGTCATATGATGGAGCAAAATGCAATGTCTTCACGAGATTTGTTGTATGAAATTTTCAACTTTAGTTGAACCGAGGTCGAAATGTATATTTTGTGTTTACTTGCTTTCATTGTAAGTTATTAAATGTATATTATGATACCAAATATTAGTCTTTTTTGGATGCTATAAATCCCAAGTGAACGCTAATGTAATAAATGTTTATTGTAAGCATAAATTATTTTTGTTTTGGATGATTCATAGTTTGGATGGATGATTGCTATATAATAAATGTTTAGTGCAATAATGAAAAACAGTAATGCTATTTGGAAGATTGCTCTCCTGGTTTACAATTCGAAAACATAACTACCCAAGCATTCACCAAACTGCTCATATTATAATTTCACGAATGTCCAAGGTACATGAAGAAATTTTTTTTACTACAACCAAAATGTACCAATTGACTGCACTAAACTAATCTACCAAATTTAAATTTTCAACATGCCGCTAGTTAACACAACATGACCAGTTCACCGTAAACAACTAATCAAGCCGTGTCTACCCCCTTCTGTTGCCCTTCAGCAGGTAATTTTTCTCGGCGGACCGTTACATTCACAGTCACATAAATCAAGAGTTGTTCTTCATTATTTAGCCGAACTTGAGATTGGAACATTCGCGACATATCTTCAACTTTTTCATTCGCCCCTAGTTTAGCCTTAGTAACGCTAGATTCATCTATTGCTTCTCCATCTTTGCACTAATCCCAAAATCCACACTTCACAATACAACATTTGAAGAATTTTCCTTTGTTAACAGTGTCCCTTTCAACCTCGAAAAACTTCTGAAATCCATGCACACAAAGTGGATATTGACGTTTTATCGGGCAATCACCGAAGAAGTGTCCAACACTCCTACAACCGTGGCAAAGTCCGGAGTTCTTTCCCGGCATTCTATGTTCCTAAATCAAAAAAATTTACATACTCATAATCTAGCAAATGTCAAACTGAAAAAACTGAAACTTCAGCATCTTTGTGAAATGCTCAAGGAACAAAGCAAATGGAAACTTCAGCATCTCGGTTACCATTCAATTCACGGAAATTAAAAAACAAAATCAGCTCAGGCATCAATTTCCTCATATTACTAATAGCAAGAAACCAATCAGCTAAGGCATCAATTTCCTTAGAACAAAGAGTAAAAAGAAAAATTTGAAATTCAATCACATAGTCATTGGTGTAGTGAAATCAGAAATCTCACATTACTAACAGCAAATAACCAATCTACGCAATTAACTAAGCCATCAATCCGCGAAGTACAGAAATTAAAAAACAAATTTTAAAATTTAATCATGGACTTGTACCTCACTAAAAAACATTCACATAAATGTCGTTGCTGGAAAACCAAAAAAGAACTCAGACAAAAGAAGTTAGCGGTAATAAAACGATTCAGAGATGAGATTTGTCGATCGATTTTTTTGGTGGTATTCGACCGTCTTTGACACGGCGTGGGCTTTCAAAACGGTGTAGAGTGGGGGCCAAACCACACTGCTGGAGTTGACCGGATACCGAAGATGGGGATGACGCCGAAGGTACAGATACTGCTAGACCTGAATGGCTGCCGGAGGCTTGTGATTTGGGAGGAAGAGTTTGGTTTCAATTGATTTGGGGGAAATGGGGGGAGAGAGATAGAGAGAGAGAACGATGTTGGGTTTTCAAAATTTTAAGTTTTTTTTTTTTAAATTGACGCCAGGTCACTTTGTCAACCAATTTTGTCAATTGACTTTGTACATATAGCGCGGTTGATGTAAGTATGTAACCTTAATTTTCCATCAACTCAAACATATTTCCACATATCATTGCAAGAGCATTTGTTCCTATAAGAGCTATCTTTATCAAGTTACTGTGATTTGTTTTAATCAAGTAAGCTACAATCAAGAGACATAGATGCCTTTTGGAGATAATTTGACATCTGACAATACTAATGAAAGTGCAACTAAAATGGCAATTCACATTTTTAATACAATCAAGCTTGGTGTACTTCTTCTTTCACACTTGAATTTACACAATGTTACTCGACATTTTCTCATTAAAAAACTTAAATTAAAAAAAAAAAAAAAATTTGCAGCTAACAATTTTTTGACAACACCGCATGTTTCAACGAGAGTGGAAGAAATGGGTGTACAAATGGCATTATCCGCAAACTTTTAACCAAAAATATTGACACGAGTTCTCAATAAAATAATAATATTTTATCGAGTCATTACACTTATTTAAGTCATTACAATTTATCCGAAGGCATCGTGTAATTAGAGGCTTCGAGTCACAAAATCGAAGGGTATGGCACCCTACTATTTTTTAAAGGACCGCTTCTCATTTTCTACACAATTTTTCATCTCATGCCCAATTCACATAGGGTAAGTTACTCCCACGCAACACGATCACGTCAATATTTAGCTCCTATTTATCTAACACTATTTAATGAAAATAAGTTTTGAAATAGTAAATTTTCGAAAAATGTGTGGTTAAAAAGTAGGAAAATATTTTGGATTTATATGTAAAATATATTTTGAAAATGTATGATTAAAAATAAGTTTGAAAAAAATTTTGAAATAATGGTAGAGAAACCGCTACTTACGTTTCAACCAACCCCAATGGATACATCAAGTCTTCAACCATACCAACAAATTAAAGCAAAAACAAGAAGTCAACATCAAGCCCATATTCGATAGGAATTAAAATTAGATTTTCAATAAATTTTGATGAAGATTGATAAAATGTGTAATTAAAAAATTGTAGATCACATGAAATATATGATTAAAATTAATTATTACTTTAACTTAGATTAAAATCTGAATTTTAATCTCTATCAAACAGGAAACCAAGTTTTTATCAAACACCAACAAATAAAGCCAACCAAACAAAGTTTGTATATGAAAACAGAAAAATAAAACTATGCCCATGTGTCACGGACCGCAGCTTCACTTAAACCCCGTGATCCTATCGCAGCCGCAGTTTGCCCCAACTTTGACCGCACATTGTAAATATTGGTCTATTTTGAATTGTAATTTTCATTCCATGTAATATGTTATTTCAATTATAAAATAATTAGAAAATAGATAAATTTTAGTATGATTATTCGGTAAGAAAACGTCTACTCATGGCACTTAGTGCAAACTTTTAACCAAAAATATTGACACAAGTTCTCAATAAAATAATAATATTTTATCGAGTCATTACACTTATTTAAGTCATTACAATTTATCCGAAGGCATAGTGTAATTAGAGGCTTCGAGTCACAAAATCGAAGGGTATGGCACCCTACTATTTTTCATTTTCTACACAATTTTCTACACAATTTTTCATCTCATTTTCTACACAATTTTTCATCTCATGCCCAATTCACATAGGGTAAGTTACTCCCACGCAACACGGTCACATCAATATTTAGCTCCTATTTATCTAACATTATTTACTGAAAATGAGTTTTAAAATAGTAAATTTTCGAAAAAATGTGTGATTAAAAAGTAGGAAAATATTTTAAATTTATATGTAAAATATATTGTGAAAATGTATGTTAAAAATAAGTTTGAAAAAAAAATTGAAATAATGGTAGACAAACTGCTACTTACTTTTCAACCAACCCCAATGGATACATCAAGTCTTCAATCATACCAACAAATTAAAGCAAAAACAAGAAGTCAACATCATGCCCATATTCTATAGGAATTAAAATTAAATTTTTAGTATATTTTGATAAAGATTGATAAAATGTGTGATTAAAAAATTATAGATCACATGAAATATATGATTAAAATTAATTGTTATTTTAACTTAAATTAAAATCTGAATTTTAATCTCCATCGAACAGAAAACCAAGTTTTTATCAAACACCAACAAATAAAGCCAACCAAACAAAGTTTGTATATGAAAACAGAAAAATAAAATTATGCCCATGTTTGGTGAGGATTATAATCAGATTTTTAGTAAATTTTAATAAAAATATTGATGAAATTTATGGCTAAAAAATTGTGAATTCCATAAAATATATTGTTAAAATTAATCATTGACTTTGATTTAAATTAAAATTTAGATTTTAATTCATATCAAACAAGGACTATAACTTAGCCAAAACTTTGTTACAAAAGTTAAAGGATCATAATTGACTTGGAGCGTCGCCACGACTTTAGCACAAAAATGGTATCCACTTGAACATGGGATTATGAACTTTGATACCCAACTAATATACGGTATTACTATCACTTCGTTCAAAGGCAATATCTTATGTCGAAGGTACAATTCATCATATATCACCCAAAATCAAGCTCATATTTATATGGAATGCAACACGGTAGGGCAAGGCAAGGTCAGGTTTGACCATTATCACCGTTTGTCTCGTCTATGTCTCATTTAGATATTAATTTATTTTTTAGCACGATTTGAATTGAAAACATAAAAATAAAATAAATAGATTTAGAGTGATTTCGAAAAATTCAGGAAATTTTGTCGTTCTCAATCCATTCAGGGATGAAATTTTTTGGCATCCCTACTTGAAAATCTATCCAATGTGAGGCTTACCCTCGTTTAAATAGTACTCATGGATTAAAAATTCATAGCAAAAGTTTCAACAACTACCATTTGCCCCATATATTGACATGAGGTATTATTGAAGCACATCCAACACTCGAGATTCTTTGATTTTTACCGCATAAATTTTGCTATGAAACTATAAAAACATGGTTTCTCTTTAATTTTTGCTATTTTAATTCTTTAATTTTCTCAAAATGAAATCATTTGAACGGGCTGGAGGCCGTTTGAGAAGCTAAATTCCAAAAGGAAGAATTCATTACTTAAGTAAGAGTTTAACTATGATTCATTTCAAAATTAAGATAAAATGTTCAAAATTTCAAAAATCAGACATTTTTCAAATTTTATTTCTGTAATAAATAATTAAAAGTATATTTTATAAATTAAAAAAGTTCACAATTCTATACAATTTGCTCACAAATTATCAAATTAATTGATTACAAATAATTTTTCGATCACAATTAAAAATTTTAAAGGTTACAAATTATTTAACGGTCACAAATTTATCAAACCAATAAGTTACATATTATTCATTGGTTACAAATCACAAATTTNAAATTGTATAGAATTGTGAACTTATATTTAATTTATAAAATATAAGTTCACAATTCTATACAATTTACTTACAAATTATCGAATTAATTGATTACAAATAATTTTTCGATCACAATTAAAAATTTTATAGGTTACAAATTATTTCACGGTCACAAATTTATCAAACAAATAAGTTACATATTATTCCTTGATTACAAATTATAAATTTTATAAATCACAACTTATTTCTTGAACACAAAATATCAAATATGACCACAAATTATTAGTCATAAATTAACAAATTTTTAGAAAACACATTATTTGTTGGCCACAACTTATCTATCATTGATCACATATTGTTTATTAGTCACACATCAACTAATTTATTGGTTACAATCAACCAAATCATTTGCAACCACCATCTACACCATCTCTACCACCGTGCGAACACAATCGTTTGCACCCACCATTTACACCATCTCTATCACTGCCAAACGCCTTGCCTGCACCACCGTCTTCACCACCGTCGAACACTATCACCTGCATCACCATATACACCATCTCCATCACCGTTGAACACCATTGCCCGCACCACCATGACCACCCAAATAAATGGACACAAACACTCTCCCCAACGTACACCACCACCTACAGCACGACACAACCACAACGCAACCTCGTGCCCACATCACACCACAATCGAACCTCAAGAAAAACATTTGACCACCAAAATTGGAAATAAAAAATATGGATCTAGGATGAAGCAAGAAGGAGGAACCACGTAACAACAGTAGGTTGTATCGTTCGGTGAACAGGGACGCTCTTTGACAATGACTTTCAGCGACGACTTCCGATGGGATGGAGAGAGAAGAGAGATAATTAGGGTTTTGTGTGGGAGGTGGGGTATATGTTTGGTGGG
>CAIGRB010052133.1:0-18256 GCA_903798255.1 Fraxinus quadrangulata | reverse complement strand
TTTCAAATCTAAATGATTTGATAATAATAAATGAGTTGAAAAATCAATAATATTTTGCTCAAAAGTATCTCATTTGAATACTCTTAAGTGTTGAAATGAATGACAAGTGAGTTGGTATTTATAGCAGTCAAACTGTCCAATATTCTGTCAAACTAGATGACCCATCTCGACATTCGGAACTCATCTGGATGACCAACTAATCGTTGCAGTTTGAAAGATAAAAAAATGACCGCAGGGGATGAAACGGAAGTCCGGTTCATCCATCCGGACGTCCGGATGGTCAATCGAATGTCCGGTTGAACGTTGATCTCGAAAGCCTAGGGCCTGTTCTCTTTACCTTTTCAAGCCATTTTCTATTTTCGATTTTCTAAAACAGTGAAAATGCATTCTCTTTCCTATTTTCGAAAACGCGTTTTTGAAAACAAGTTAAAAATTTACAAAGAAAACCCAAAGCGACAAATTTTTCGTTTTAGATTTTTCAGTTATAATCAAACCAAAATTTTGAAAATGCATTTTAGGTGTTTTCAGTTTAACGTACCCCAACCACCACCAACGTCGCGTGCACCATACCACCGCCGCCGCAACCACCACCATCGTCGCCTACACCAAACCACCACAAAACCACAGTCGATGCCACAACATCACCCCAACCACCACCGCCGCCGCTTGTACCACACCACCACTACACAACCGGCCAATTCGTCACCACAACCAACACCACAAAAAGAGAAAGGGGAAGGAGAGAGAGAGAGAGACGAGAGATAGGGGAAGAAAGAGAGCGGGTTTTCCAATTTTTGATTTTTGAAAATAATTTTTCAAAATGCCGAAAGGAATTCATTTTCAACAATCTCAAAATGGATGCTCAAGACACAAAACTCAAAATAAATTCAAAACTCAAAACATAAAATTGAAACACAAAGAGAATAGCCCTCTAGTCTTTGATCTTGCTTTGAAGTTTCTTTCATATTTTGCTCTTAAACTCTTGATCTTGATCTTTCTTAACATTTAGTTTTAATGCTTGACTTCGATCTTGACCTTCTTCTTGAGCTCGATTTGACAATCTTAATTTTAATCTTTTAAGTTCTCGTCTCGAATGATTTGAGTTGAACGCTTAACTTTCATTTTGATCTTCATTTCAAGTCCAATTTATAGTGTGTTGATTTAGACAACGTTTGATTGATTTTAACATTGAACCATCATCGCTCAAAATCAATTATTGGAAACAATATTAATCTTGTTTGTTATGATCAAAATATTAAGGTTGAAATCAACCATATGTCAACATTTAATACATATTAGTACAAAAAGAAATTATGGATAGCATACTATGGGTAAAAAAAAGGATGATGGTTAGACCACTAAATACCTTTAAAACATTCGACAGATGCCTTTGATAATTTTAGGAGATAGCAATTTGATTAAGGAGACAACAGTAGACTGGTGGTGGGGTGGATGAGGACGTAGGGTGAAGAAATTATTATTTTTTTAAGTTACAGTGTTAGACTAATTTAATTTTAATTTAAGAATTGAGAATGTTATACCTTTGATCATGAAGATCTAGAGTGAAGACACCAGCGCCACATGGTGATCGAAATGGGCCCACACTCCATGTCATGTATATGAATCGAAGCGTTACTTCAGATGAGCTAAGTAACAAAGTGAGGCTTGACGCCAATGTGTTAAATCATCAACTCTTAGTAGGAAATATTAAATGCTGCATTAAATATCCATCAACCTATCATTGACGGATTGATACCTAGGAAGGGATATGGACTGCTTACGTCGTCAGATGAGGCCACGTGTCTCTTCATCATATGGTCAAGATTTCATGTCGAATACTATATAAACCCATGCATTCGACTATCTAAAGGTAAGACATTCTGACTTCTCAAAAATATATTATACTCTTTATAATCCTTCCCAAAATCCACCTATTAATCTAACCGTCGAAGTGCTCATGGTTGCCTCCACCACTATCGGAAAAGGCAACGGCGGCTAACGGTGTGTTCTCATGTATAGGGGAAATTTTTGTGAAGCTACAAGTTGTTGGCCATGCGGAGATATATTTTTTGAGGTCAGACTGTCTGTGAGAATTTGGTACCTAACCCGGAACGTCCTGTGGAGAAAGCCCGCCTGAAAAGGGCTCTAGGTTTTTCCCTTTGCAAAAAAGGTTTAGTTCTTGAATAAAGGACAAGTGAATGCCCATCTACCCATCATGAGTTCAAGTAATGAAAAGATAAATCCGAGGAAAGTAAAAGATGTCTTTGAAGAAGAGATCCTCCAAAAAAAAGTCACTCATTAGAAGCCCTACCATAATCGTCATATGGGAGGTGGGACTGCCGCACGCTTAACAGCAAAAGTGGCCTAGATGGCCACTAGTATGAGAAACATCGCCGCCTAAAACGTTTCTATGCAAGAGATCATCATGCAAGTCCAAGAACAAGACATCTTGCAATCTCAAAACGTGCCATAGTCAGGTCTTTCTCACCAAGAGAAAGAGATGCAAGGTAGGGGTTAAAGAAAAAACAATTTACATTATCTTCAATATCAGTTTCACTCAACTGTGCACTACGGCATCCAAAGTACGATGTAGGTGGTGAATGTTCTAAGAATAAATCAAACTAGTAAGCAGTAAAGAAATAATAGAAATAACAATTATGAATAAAAGGAAATTGTATTTCTCGTACCATGAATGTCAGCCCATAACTAATCTCTAGCACACATCAAAGCCTTGCCTCCAAAGTGTTTGGATGAAGCCTATTTCTGTGTGGACTTCAGACTCTGATGCCACTGTGGATACTGGAATAGCTAAAATATCTCTTGCAACTTTTTGCAAAGAAGGATATTTTGTTGAATTTGCATTCTACCATGCCAATATATCGAAATCTTTAGATCTAGGTAATAGAGGCTCGTCTAAGAAAATATCAAGCTATGACTTCGTACTATCAGGACTAGTGGTATTAGAATCAAATAAATCAAATTGTGCCAACCGATCTTTGTTGCTTATAGAAGTAGATGCCTCGATTTGGTTTGAAGATTGAGTCACGTTCCCACTTGATACATGTCTTGTTTTGTACTCATTTAGCACCTCGTGACAAAATTTCCTAATCTTTTCAATCTCAAGATCCAAAACTTCATTTCCATAAATCATTTGATCAATATAAGTAAAATTTAATTCTACCTAATGTTCATTTTATGATAAACGAAAAAGATAGTCAGAAAGCTTTAAAACATAATCACATACTTGAAAAAAATATTTAGGATAAAAGGACCACTATCATAATTAGGATAAAAGGACCTTTTGCAACAAAGCTATAAATCAAGCGTTTTAGATTAATTTCTCAACCCGCACTCTGTAAACAATAGGCACAATAAAATACACCCATCATCCTGAGCATATATAGGTTGTTGTTTTCAAACTAAACGCAAACAAGAGAATGCAAGACAGTACTCACATTTAAATAAACTCTTATGTCTACAAAAGAAATCAATGTCAATCCAATCTCACATTAGTATGTTCTCATGAATGCTGCAAATATTTAATTTCTTGAAAACTTTACCTGACTCTTCACCTAAGTTCACAAGATATGTTTTTTTTTTTAATTATCTATGAACACCTTTTAAGCTCATCGAAGGTCATTATTAATATCGAAAATGCATTTATTACTGCAAGCTACACTTAGGTCTAATTAAACATTTCCAAACATAGCAAGCATATTCTTATTACAAGTAATAAGAGAAATCCAAAAAATTAAATCGGTGACAAGAATAATAACTTACTGTGCTATTTTAATATGCTCAATAGATACTGTAGAAATCGAAATTACATGATAATCAGACTCTAGAAAATATTCTTTTGAATTTTTATAGCGAGCATATTCTTTCTACAACTAATAAGAGACTGGGCTACTCACAGTGGACGACGGCTGGAGATGACGAATGCCGGCTCTTTTTGGTAGAAATTGAAAATAATCTCTCCAAATGGAAAACCCTCACTGTGTATTTAATGAAATTGGGATTCTGCCATTTATATCTTGGCTTGAGAATTGGTTCCTTTTGGGCATCATTTTGGTAACGAGCCGGGCCATTACATAGAACAAATTGAAAATTTATTTTGTAAAAATTAAAACTAAATTAAGCGGGGCGGGGTGGGGCTGGCCCAGGTTGAAGTTTCCCGCCCTGGATACCCGATTAAGCGGGTAATATAGGTGGTGAATGCTCTAACAATAAATAAAACTAGTTAGTAGTAAAGAAATAATAGAAATAACAATTATGTAAATCAAAGAAAATTGTATTTCTCGTACCATGAATGTCAGCCCATACCAATCTCTAGCACACATTAAAGCCTCCAAAGTGTTTAGATGAAGCCCATTTCCGTGTGGACTAACAAATCTACCACTAGTACTGCATGCAGACTCTGATACCACTGTAGATACTGTAATAGCTAAAAAATTAAATTTGTGACAAGAATAATAAATTACTTCGCTATTTTAATATGCTCAATAGATACTGTAGAAATCGAAATTACCTGATAATCAGACTCAACTCTAGAACATACTCTTTTGAATGTTTATAGCGAGCATATTCTTTCTACAAGTAATAAGAGATTGGGCTACTCATGGTGGACGGCGGCTGGAGACAACGAATGCCAACTTTTTTTTGGTGGAAATTGAAAATAATCTTTCCAAATGGAAAACCTTGTTCGTGTATTGAATGAAATTGGGATTCTGCCATTCTGATTTCTGGGTTTGGGACCTCGATACTCGACCCCACCCCTAATACCCGATTAAGGGGATAAAGCGGACCCCTCGGGTATCGGGTTTAATGGGAAATTTTTTGCCCTCCTATAGGAATCGATCCCAAAATAAGCTGTCACTACTTAAAAATAAGCCCAAAGTGCATTTCGTGTTGGCAGAAGAAGAGAGCTCTCAACATTGACAGATACGAAGCCTTGAAGAAAAAAGTAGAGGAACCAATCTCTAACGGGTTCATCAAGGAAGCTAAATATTCGAAGTGGGTATCAAATATAGTCCTTGTAAAAAAGCACAATGGCAAATGGAGAGTGTGTATAGACTTCGATGCTACCTTTCAAATCTTTAGAAAGTACAGGATGAGGTTAAACCCCATCAAGTGAGCGTTCATGGTAGATTCTGGAAAGTTTTTGGGCTACATAGTCAATCAGAGAGGAATTGAGGTGAATCCTAACAAGATTAGAGCCCTAATTGATATGGCGTCTTCCCAAAATCCAAGAGAGGTCTAGAGCCTTACTAGAAGAGTAGCAACACTAAATCGCTTTATCTCAATGGCCATAGATAAGTGTCTCACTTTCTTCAAAATCATCAAGGGAGGAAAGATATTTGAATGGACAACGAAATGCGAGGAGGCCTTCCAAGCGCTGAAAAAAGCACCTTGGATAGACCCCTCTCATTTTCAAACCAAAGGCTCGGAACCTTTATTTCTCTACCTAGCGGTGTCTGAGAAAGCCACCAACTAGGTACTCGTGTGAGAAAAGATGATGCACATCAGCTACCTATTTACTATCTAAGCATAGCTCTCATCCCAACCAAAGCTCGATACACACACATGGAAAACCTAGTCCTTTCCTTAATCATCTCATCCAGAAAGTTAAGGCTCATAGTATTCATGTGATGACCAACTTTCCCCATAGGCAAGTACTTTAGAAGCCCAATGCCTTGGGCAGACTACTTCAATGGGTGGTGGAGCTAAGTCAATTCAACATAATCTTCAAAGTAAGAACTTCAATCAAAGGCCAAGCCTTTGTAGATTTTGTGGCTGAATTCACAAAACCATAGGAGGTAAGGTGGCCATGGAGCCCGTAGAGCTTCCCACTTGGAACTTTTTTGTTGATGGCTCAGTCGGAGAAGTCGACTCCAGGGGAGGTGTGGTCCTAGAAAGCCACAAGCTTAATTTTACAGTACGTTTTGGATTTAAAGCCTTGAACAATGTTGCTAAATATGAGCCTTCATAGATGACCTCAAGTTGGCGAAATAAATGAAGATAAAGAGGTTGCTCGTCAACAGCGACACTGGTAGTAAGCTTGGTTAATGGAAACTTCACTGCTAGAGACAAAGGCACGACTTTCGTACCTCAGACTGGTCATGAACCTCCTTCTTTGCTTCGAAAAATTCAGACTGGTGTAAATCCCACGCTTAGAAAGCACCCACACTAATGCCCTATCAAAACTGGTAAGTAGAGAGGATTTTGAGCTGCTTAGGATAGTTCTTGTCGAACACCACACCATACCTTCTATTGCTGAAGGGGAAAATTTGATGCAGATCAAAGGCCATCGGCATGAATGCAGCCGATCATTGCCTTCCTCAAAGACCAGGTCCTACTTGACGACCATGACGAGGCTCACAAACTATGAAGAAGGGCTGCACATTTTGTATTGCAGGATCATGTTCTATACAAAGGAGGCTTCTCATCCCCATCCCTCTGATGCATTGGAGGAGATGAGACAAATTATGTCCTTAGGAAAATCCATGAGGAGATTTGTGACAACTTCTGCAAAGGACTCGCTTTATCCCAAAAGGCACTTGGACAAAGTTATTATTGGCCTACTTTGAAGAAAGACACACTCCATTTTGTGCGAAAGTGTGACAAGTGCCAATGCTTCACCAATGTGCAGAGGCAACCATCATAGGGATTGACGGTGGTAACTAGCCCATGACCATTTTCCAAGTGAGAAATTGACCTGATAGGCCCGATGCTTATAGGAAGAGGCAGCGCCAGCTACACTATCATCACAATTGATTACTTTACAAAATGGGTTAAGACGGAACCATTTACGAAAATTACTAAAGCCAATACATCCAAGTTTTTTTTGAAAAAAACATAATATGCCGATTTTGTATTTCCCATTCAATCGTATCTTTTAATGGCAAGCAGTTCGAAAATAAAAAGGTCATAAGCTTGTGTGAAGAGTTAGGAATCTAAAAGCACTTA
The DNA here is from genome assembly GCA_903798255.1 of Fraxinus quadrangulata. Taxonomy (NCBI): domain Eukaryota; kingdom Viridiplantae; phylum Streptophyta; class Magnoliopsida; order Lamiales; family Oleaceae; genus Fraxinus; species Fraxinus quadrangulata. Next base: position 11,290 of record CAIGRB010052133.1, on the reverse strand, counting down.
TCAGTACTCCCATCATCCCCAAGCAAATGGACAGGTGAAAGCATTTAATAAAACTATCAAATATGCCTTAATAAGGAAGCTAGACGCATCGAAATGGTCTTCGATAGATGAAATCCCTCAAGTATTATGGGCCATAGGCTCGACCAGCCAAATTGCCATAGGAGAAACCCTTTTCTCAATGACTTATGGGTTGGAAGCCATGAGTCCCATAGAGGTGGGCATGCCATCGCCTCGCTGCATACACTTCGATGAAATCACCAACGATGAGCTGAAGAGATATGAACTCGACTTCCTTCGAGAAAAAAAGGGACAACTTTCAAGTTAAACTCGTTTCGTACCAGCAAAAAATGACATGATACTACAATGCCAGGATAAAAAAGATATCATTGCGTATTGGCAATCTCGTGATGAGAAGAGTCTTTCTGTCCTCACAAAAACCTGGAGTGGGTACCCTGGAACCTTACTGGGAAGGCCCATATTTCACAAAAAGGGAATTAAGGTTGGCACCTATGATATTGAAGATCTGGAAGGGAAAAAACAGCCTCATCCATGGAACATTGAGTACCTAAGGAGCTACTATTAGTAAGGAATGCGTACCACTTGGGAAATTCCAAAGTTCCCACATGTAAATAATGTTGTTTTATAAATGAATATTTCTTTACACGCTTTGGAATAAGCCCTTGATGAGGCGCGTCAGCCTCTTGTAAGGATGCCTACCTCGAAAGTTGAGGTGCGGACACTCCCACAAGGAGTTACATCTAACGCTTTAAATATGATTCCATGGATGAACCATCCACCATAGAAGGAGCCCTTGACGAGGCATGTTAGCTTCTTGCAAGGATACCTACCTTAAAGTAGCTATGTCAACGAGTCGAGTCGAGCTGAAAAAAAAAGCTCGGGCTCGACTCGAGCTTTTTTGGACTGGGCTTTTTTTGGCTCGAGCCGAGCAAAGCCTGACCAAGAAAAAGGGGACTCGGCCCGAGCTTTGGCCCGAGCCTTAGCCGGGCCGGCTAGTATATTTTTTAAAAAATGAAAAACAAAATGAAAAAAAAAATTAAAAAAAAATGAAAAAACTGCTTGTTGGGCAAGCACACTCACAGTTGCCCAGCAGGCAGCTAAAATAGCTACCGCAGCTTTTAATTTTTTTTAATATACGGGTCGGCCCGGGCTCAGGCCAATGTCACAAAATGGGGCTCGGCCCGAGCCTTTTTCGGAGCCGAGCCTTAGCCGCTCATGCCAACGAGTTTTTTTGCCATCCCTACCTTAAAAGTTGAGGTATGAGACACCCCACAGCGAGTTACTTCTAACGCTTCGAAGATGATGCTTCCATGGATGAACCATCCACCATCGAAGAAGCACTTGACAAGGCACGTTAGCCTTTTGCAAGGATGCCTATTTTGAAAGCTAAGGTGCAAGATACCCCATATGAGGTCTCCTCTAACGCTTCAAAGATTATGCCATCCATTGATGAACCATCCACTATGGAAAAAGCCGTTGACAAGGCACGTGAGCCTTTTGCAAGAATGCTTACTTCAAAAGCTGAGGTGCGAGACACCCTACAAGAGGTCACCTTTAACACTTCGAAGGTAATGTCTTCCGTGGATGAACCATCCACCATGGAAGGAGCTCTTGATGAGGCACGATAGCCTCTTGCAAGGATGTTTGCTTTGTCTAAAGAGATAAGAGTACACTGTTTAAGTCAGCTGCATTATGATGATATTATCATGATCCATTTTAAAGATCTTATTGAACTTGGTTAAATTAAAGGCTACACTAAAGTACTAACATCGAAACCAGGTCAATAGATAATGACATTTTTTAGTTAGTGTGAAGTATAAAAAGTAAAGTAGAGCAAATCTCATAGTTCATTAATATTAATTTGAATACAAGTAGAGGAGTCGAGGTGGTCAGCCCTAGTTGGCCTACCAAACTCTTCTTCAATGAAACCACATCCCATTCTGGATGAACTTCTTGCAACTGGACCAACACTTGCTGGCCATTCTAGGAAGCCCAATAATTGGCGAACATATTTTACATTTTTATCAAAATTATCAATATAATTCTGCACCACCACTCCGTCAGCCTTTTTCACTTCGACTTTCAAGGAGTCGATCTCTTCTTTCTATGCCTCCACAAGCAGCTTCAACTCTGCTTTCTCTTTGTTCGCAGTTTCAAGCGCCTCTGCTAGGAGGCGTTAATGCTCGTTTGATAAATCAACCATCTTTATTAGAGCTACCACCTAGGATTCCGACTCATGGAGCTCATTTTTCAACCTATTAACATTGACTTCCACCAAGTCCAATTTCACTTCAGTCTCAGTTCTCTCGACTTCGGCCTCATTAAGATTTGACTTTAGTTTTTTCATTTTCTCTTCCGAATCGGCAGAGGCATCAATCCTTTGATTTAAATTTTCATTTTTGGTACGAAGACTAGTGAGGATCTTCCTCCACCCGACTCATAATTAGAGCCCTCGCCACGTAAGCATTATTCGTAGCCAATAGGTCTTCGGCCTCATAGGAGACAATGTGGTCTTGCCACTCATCAATCTAAAATTTGTGATGAGCTCCGCAGTTGAGGCGGTCATGGGGAATAGAATCTCAAGTATAGCCTCGAAGATTTCATCATCTTTACTCCCTAGAAAGTTCGTCGCCTTCTTTGATCGATGGGCCTCTTGTCCCGGGCCACTTTAGACATTAAGGGATGTTTACTCTCTTCAGAAGCTTCGAACCTAGGAGGAGATGAATGATTCTTCCTCTTCGAAGTCTCATCTTCAGCGACAGAGGCTTGGGGAGCCCTTTTCTTCAGAACAATCCCGAAAGGAATTCGGGAAGGTGGGAGTTCGGCAATGGTGGGCTGCAAGAATGTCCCAGATGGAACAAACTTTTTCTCTTTACTAATTGAGAAAACTCTTCCTCGCGATCCTTATCGACCACTGTAGAGGTGGAGGACGCTTTTCTCAATTGTAGCAGACGTTCGTTTTACTTTTTGTACGAAAATGAGTTTGCCTTCAACTTTCGAGCAGCATCAACGCTCTCTCGGATGGAGGCGAAGTTCAGCCTCATAGGCTTCTTCGCAGAAAATTCCTTTGCAAAACATCACAGTATTAGCAATCCAATAAACCAAGGATAAATAGTTTTTCGAGTTGAAAACATACGAAGTGAAGACATCATGTCGTGCTCCATGAAGTGTTCTTGTCAATCAACACAGCATGGCTCCGGTTGTTGGAGATAAGCTGATAAATATCTTGAATAATGTCAAACTGTTCCGAAGAAATCTCACACCTCAGGAAAGAATCTGGACGTAAACAAAATGAGGTAAAAAAATAGCTAATCAGTAGAAGACCAATTTTTAAAGTTCCATCGAGACTTACTGGCGATAAAGAATGAGATGGGGGATAGTCATATGTGCCATGGGGTTTCCCTCCACGTGTCCTAAAGCTTAGAACTAGCTCCGCTTTCGATCCTTAATTGATAGCGGCAGACCAACCACGAATGAAAAATGAGCCCCATAAGAAGTCATATAGTGGAGTGGAAGACTGAGAAGGGTACGTTAGAACCTAAACTAACCTTTCTCCACTACATCTAAGACCCAACCATCTGGCTCCTCGAGTTTGGGTTAAATTGGATTACAGCAAGTTCGTATGATCTAAGCACTAACCAAAGAAAGGGTACAACAACATCCTAAAATCGCCCCTAAAGATGTGCTCACTTATGGTCACATATTCCCGCCTCGGGTAGTAAGCTCTCTCATTGGGTTAAGGTAAGATGAGCTCAATGCTATTAGGTATCCTAAACACCTCTCTACACTTAGCCATCTTATCTAGGGTCATGTTTGATGGATAGTCAAAGGCTCTCTACTAAACTTCGAAAACCATTACATTCATAACTCTTGTTGGAGAATATGTGGATAATAACAAAAATGGACACTGGACTTTGCAAAAGGTTTCCACTGAGTCATTGAACTTTAAAAATCACCTTATTCATCACTAAACTTTGAAATTTGTAATCTCGTTCATCACCGACCTCCCGTGGCATCCATACATGGATGCCAAATCAGCTGAGACATAGTGCTATATATGCAGTCACGTTAACATTTCATCAATTTTTTTTAAGGATCATGAGGTTAGTGATAAACATGATTACAAATTGAAAAGTTTAATGATGAATGGGGTAATTTTTAAAGTTTAATAACCTTTTGGGTTATTATCCCAACAATTGCTGATTGTCTTCTTCTTGTAATTGCACGAAGCTAGTAACCTCTTCTAAAACAACTAAGTATAACAATAAAGCTTCTTCAACCTTAGATTTAGAGGCAGGCCTCGTCGAGGTGATCTTCAAGGCTTGGAAAGCCTCTTCACACTCCTCCATCAATTAAAACCTATCTCTGCATTTTAGGATTTTGAAGAAGGGGGCATTTATCAATGGCTTTTGACATAAAACAACTATATGCTGCCACTCATCGGTGAGAGTCTGTACCTTTTTAGGTTTTCGATGTGATCTCCTCTCTACCAAGGCCTTAATCTTCTGTGGATTGGATTCTATGCTTCTCTGGTTGATCAAGTAGCTTAGGAACTTTTCGGAGGCAACACCAAATGTGTATTTCATGGGATTCAACCTCATTTTGTACCTCCCCAGAATGTGGAAAACTTATTTTAGGTGCTCGACATAGTTGCTGATTTCTATGTTTTTTACTAGCATGTCATTAACATACACCTGAGTACTTATACCAATTTGTTAGGCTTTTGCATTTTGTTTACCAATCTTTAATGGTTAGCTATTGTGTTTTTCAACCTAAAAGGCATCACCTTATAGTAGTAGAGACAGATATTAGAGATGAATGAGGTATGCTTTTCATCGAGTTGGTACATGAGAATTTATAGCCAGAACACATGTACATGAAGTATTCCACAGTGACATCAACTTACTGGTCGATGCTTTACAAGGAAAAGTTTTCTTTAGGACTTTTCTGATTCAGTTTGGAGAAGTCCTTAGATACTATCCAATTGCCATTGGACTTCCTTAACAATATTGGGTTGAAAGTCTACCTGAGGTATTGGGCTTCCCTGAATTTACCACCAGCTTGCTTACTTTCCCTTGAGCACTTCATAATATTTTTGGTTGAGGGTCCTGTTCTTTTGCCTGTGATGGCGGAACTTAGGGTCTATTTTCAAGGCATAATTACAAACTTTTGGATCAATGTGGATCATGTTAAAAATTTGCTACAAAATTCTTTGAGAGTGTACTTCGTATCCTCTAACTGATTGTTCCTAATCTAGAACAATCTCATGGAGTCTTTAGGATCCATCGGAAAGCTTTCAAGTGCGTCCATCGAGTTATTAATAGCACTTGTCATTTCTAGACAATCACTCGAATCGTGACCATATGTTTAGTGCAGCCTACAGTAATTGGTCAGAGAGCTTTGATTTCGGATGAACCCTAGGGCCTGTTGGTTCTACCTTCATAATATCTTCCTTTCTTTATGATATCCTTCTTAACAAGATATACCAACTATTGTAGTTTATTAATTTTTTGTTTAAGAACATCCCTCCAGAATAAGAACTAATTTTTAATCCTCTTTGAGGGCAGAGCTCATATGAAAGTTGGTTTGACTGTCCTAACTATGGCGAAATATTTCTAAGATACTAATGAATAAGATATACGTCTATTTATCGATAATATCTTCCATTTCATACAAGCAAGATCTAAAGTATCATCCTTATTAGGTAGAAAAAGGAGTCGTAGCTTCGAGATTTGTTGTTATTCGTTAGCCCTATCCATGCATTTGAGATGTCTTTAGTTGATCATCTCATTTGTAAATCGAATTTACCTCATTATCTCATGTCGTGGAAGTGCTTCACTGGGGTTGCTCCTGCTCAAGAGGAAATAAACATATTGAAGAACTACATCTTCAATTCTAGACAGCATTTTATGCTCCCTGGACGAAGCTTATTTTACCAACTTTTTGTCCCTTTGGAAAGGGTTAGGTAGAAATCTCTTCATTTCAATTCAAGAAGATATCTCTTAGACCTATCTATTTTTTGTAGGTTTTGAAATTTTCTTCTAGGTCGCCTCTACTCTTGTATAGAGGATCTGAAGCATAAAAAAATTTGGGAAAATGAGACAATTTGCTATCCTAATCTCCTTAGAAAATGGAAGATTGCCATTATTATCATTCCTCTCAATGGACTTTGATGGTCCTGTCTCTATTATTGTGGAGAATGTTGAATATGGGTAGCTTACTCACATACCTCTATCTTGGCTGCTCTTCTTTCTCGCCTATTTCTAAGTGTAACATCATTTTGAGGCTTATCTGTAGGCACCTCATTTCTCAACCAGTCAAAGACACTGACGGATCTTGATAGTCTCTGCTCTTACTCATAAGGGGATAGAAAGGCCCATTTCCCTCTTGTTGAATAAGTTTGCAATGGGAAAGACCCATGGGCGACTCTAAGAAACATCCACCTCCATCTCTATTTCAATGGAGTTGACTTCACTTCCCTCATACTTTAGGGACGATCATTTTGCATTTCCTCCTATTCTTCTTGTTGATTTTTCCATGGACCTAGATGATGAGGCTGGAAGAAGCCAGGATGAGGTATGTTTCGGGCATGTGCATACTTTCTCGTGCCTACATTTGGTAGAGGTGACTCATGTTGGTAACCATGCCTGCCACATTTGTGGTGAGGCATGTAGCAGCCCTTCCAGATCTCCAGTGACGTGGTCATTGGAGTTGGGCATCTCCAACCTTCGAGATTTCATTTTCAGAAGCTCTTCTTGTCACTTATCATGGATTAATCTCATGCTCTTCACTTTCACTCATTTTGTTTTAATTCAAAATACCCATATTTTCTTTAAAGAAGGTTTGCTCTTTCTCTAATGGTAGGCCTTCTACTCACGAGGCCAAGGAAGAGGCTCCTTTTGTCAAGGGCAATTCTTCCAGATGAGGCCACTGAAGATGTTCTTTTTGTAGGGCAATGATTCAAGATGCCGTCTCCTTCTTTTTCAAGGAATAAGGCTTCAAAGTAGAAGATCTCCTTGAATTGATTTTTTCTAAGTCTCCACTTATCTTTTCTTCAAGATCAACCCTTTCTGAAGGGGGCTTTTCACTCACAAGTTTCTCTCGTGGTTAAAATGTGGTTTTCCATAGATAAAATCAATTTATTGACCTTCAATGAGACCCAACTATCAATAGATCTCATCTCCTCTTCCATCAACATGTATATTTTCTGCATACTTCGAAAGCTATGTTAGACTGCACAAATCGTAGCTCCGACGGGATACGATGGTCATATACACTCCAACAATCGAGTTACGATGGAGAATATTGGGTATTGGAGACATGGTGAACCGAAGTATATTGCTGCCAGGTTGTAGATTACTTGCAAATTTAAAACATTAGTTTACGTTGATAGAGGGTCTAGTATTTATAGGTGAAAGAGGCCCCTCTAGATGCTTGACACGTAGCCTTATCCTAACGACTCATTTTTCATGTTCAATTGTGTTACTCTATAACTATCATTGGCCTCTGGCTTCCATAGCTAGAATATTGATTGAAAAGATATGATCTGGGCATCACCACTTTAGAGTCATCGCATCAATCACTCTACACAGTGCACTTGTACAATACGTTAGAAATGAGACTTGTAGTAGATGCTCATCAAATTGAATATAAGGTACAGCAAAGAGGTGATGAGTTACCTCGGATAACAATAATGCTCCAGGCATGACCTAATCGACTCAAAAGAGGCGTGTTGAAGATGCGATGCGAAGTGGAGTGGAGTGGAGTGCTCAACTTACATAACTTTTTGTTTAGTTGGCTTCTACATAGCCTATCTCGAAGGCAAAGACATAACAATATTATAAAAAACTGTTGTCCATGGAATACTCCCCATTAAAAAGCTTATTAGAGACTATGCTGCTCTTTGAACTTCATTTGATCCAAAATGTATTTTTCTCCCTCATCTTTTTAGTACATTCTTTAATAAAATAATATTACACGTAAATTCAAAATTTTTCCTTATTATTTAAACACATATTCTTTTTTAAAAAAAATTACTATTTCAAAGTACATTTTTCCCAAAAATACATTTTAATGTGCCCCAAACGCATGCTACATATACTATTAGTTATTTTAAATACTTACTGAATCTCAAAATTATTATAAACTTGAATACCAACAAATGTAGGACATGAAATAAATTATTTCTTTTATAAGCCTTAAAATTTGTATCTTAAGGATAGATAATCAGTTAAAAGTACAATATGAGAGGTTATTCATTTATCTTTCTCAAAATCTGCTAAAACAAATGTAATTGTTAAATTGTCTAAAGTTGGGGCCGTAAAAGCAGAATCAAATATAGCTTTAACACATTTAAATGAATAATTTATCCAATTATTTTGATGATTTTTTCGTCGTATTTGTCACTTTTTATTAAGACTTAAAAGAGTAATAGAGTTTGCTTATTTTGCTAAGGTAAACCGTAATTTAATTTTTCTTCCAAACATGGTGAAAAAATGACCTATTTAAAGACATTTTACATTATCCAGTCATGAAACAATCATTATCCAATATTCATGTTTTGGGAGGACCTATTTACTTCTAGTCTAGTCTAGAGACATAATTTTACCCATATTGGTAAATATTGTGCATAATCATGTTGATGCTATATAAAGCTACTTCTTTACTCCTTCACTTTTGAGGTGGGTAAATAATGGGTTCGCAGGTGCCCAGGTCTTTTTACAAAGATTTAAAAAAAAAACAGGTGCACAGGTCTTTTTACCAAGATTTAAAAAAGGAAAAAAAAAAAAAGAAGCCTATTTTTAGACACAAGTACCATTATTACTATAATAGATGAGTCTCAAAAACTTTAAAGTATGTATAATAGTACATGTTTTTATTGTAGAGTAGGGTTATTAAATGCGGTGAGACGAGCCGTTCTTCTCTCCTATCGTAGGCGAGCTGGTTTGCTCTCGCCTGTTAGGCTAGCAGAGCGCAAGCCAACTCACACAAGAAACTTGAGTTTGGCTCGCCCCTCAAACTTGCCACTTGCTACTCGTTTTTTTTCTTTTTGGTCGAAAATTGCACTTTCAGTCCTATAAGTATAATAAAGTTGTAAATTTTTGAGAAAAATGTAAACTTAAGAAATTATAAATTTGTAAAAGTTCATCCCCTTTATTCGGGATTGGGATCGACTACGATATATAGACGGAGTTAAAACTGTAATGAATGAATATTTCTTGTACATATCTGAAAAATAAATACTATATAATAACGATCAAAAATTGAATTATAATTACGATTCTACCTTAAAAGATGTCGGAATGACATATTCATCTTGTAGCCATTGACAAATACAAACATGTGCTTCTATTCGGATTGCAATATTGCCCAGGCCATGTGATGCATCTCGATCGAAAATATGATCTCTTTTGATAGACCTCATGTCTTAAGTATTGATAAAGTCGAGGGTGTTGCGAACAAGCTTTAGGTTATATTGGACAATACTAGATATTGATATCGTCATGCATTTCATCATTGAAGTATATTGAAGAAGTCAGCCCTTACTAGCGACTCGTCCTAAGTTGTGATCCAAATATATTGAATTCATATATTTCGAACTAAAGAAAAAGTTAAATCAACATAGTTTGAATAAGATTACAAGTTACACACAATTATATAATTCTTCGTAACGAGGATATATTAGTATTTTATGTAAAATTTAGATTATTTTGAAGTAACTGAAAGCAATTTCGGCCCCCACATAATTTGAGACAAGGATCAAATATTGCAGCTAGGGAGAAAATAATTGATACAAATGAAAAACAATTTTAAATGTGTTTTCCATCGCTACACAGACTTGTGATAACGGAGAATCCTCACCCCTGCACTATAAGAAAACTAAAGAGATATACAAAGAGGATGTATCAAAATTAAAGTTAGGGAAATGGGAATCACATTTCGTAAAACACGAAAATATATTTAACAAGTTATAAAACAAAGTGCATATGTTACACTCATCATTAGCCAAAATAGCGTCGTTTCCAAATTGATAACAAACATTCCTAAAGTATTATAATTTCCTTCAAATTAAAAAAATAAAATAAAATAAATTGAATTCTATTAATACTATTTTGGGAAATATGAAAAAAATAAAATAAATTACAGTAAAAGCGGGCTTTCAACTCTATATCTCGGATATCGCATTTCCCTATTTATCTAGAATACCCACCAATATATGAGCACCACATTTAATCATTGACAATTAGTTATTAACAAAAAAATTATATGTAAATTATTTACCAGAACGAAAAGAAAATGTTAACTCACGCAGATGCCACAAATTAGCATCATTAACCACACATATTGTACATGATATACTAATTATTTTATTAATCAAATTAAAATTGTGTAAAGAATGTACAATGTAACGAAGGTTCATTCGTTGTAATGTATTTAACATCAAATTATTTTTTCACTGGAGTCAAACTATCACCACTAAGTTGTAATGCTACTAAAAGTGAGTACAGATTACTATCAACAAACACATAACATCAAAAGTTAAAGAAATACTACATCCGTAGTTCAGAAATAATAATTTTAATTCTTCTTTCATCTTACCAAAAGTGTAATACTATTAGCCTTTTTGTCGGCTCTTTGAAAAACTGACAAGAATCTGAACAAACTATCTTCATTCCATGAAAATGATGATGAGATTAGGTAGAATAATGCAACAAGAAATATAAGTAGTTGTAAAAAAAAAAGGGTAACATGTGATCCGCTCTTCCGACTTGCAAGCCAACTTGCATGAGGTGGCATAACTGTTCGGCTCGCTAGTGTAGTGACCACTTCCAGCCCTAGTGTAGAGTTACGATATACAACACTAAGTTTTTAAGTCACATCGATTAAAGTATGTGTATTCATAACATATTATAATTCTCATGAGTTGTTTGCATATTTGTTGAATGCTTGCACGTAATGCCTTCATGTAGACATTATACATATACAACTATGCATCTTTATATGTATTGCATATTGTTTTGCGCGGATAGTCGCTAACAATTAAAAAGGTTCAGACGATTGTGTAAGGAACAAATCTCTTGAGACAAAGTCCCAAAAATGGGTGTCTTCTTTGGCAAATATTTACAATTCGAAAATGAAACAGAATGCCTCCAATGGGAGCAAGCACACGAGTACTGAAAGAACGCTTTTAAAGTTAAACTAAGAAATTGAAATTACATATTCTCTGTTGAGAGTGTTTTATTCGGGATATTTTCTTCTATGTCTTCTCTAT
>CAIGRB010052115.1:28246-39149 GCA_903798255.1 Fraxinus quadrangulata | reverse complement strand
AAAAAAAAAAAAAAAAAGTTGCTCAACGAGAGGAGACCTTTTGGATAGAGTTATATTGACCTCCGAGCTTTGATGTTGAACAAGAGACCCCACCTACCTCTGTTCCACCAAGAACACCGGATGCCTTGTGTCCACTTTGAAAATCCAATGGGTTTGGCACATCATTATGATCGAACTCAAAGGTTAGTTGAATTAGTTACCACTTAAAGGTTAATAATTAGTTTTGACTATGCAGCAATCATTTATTGACAAAGGATGTCCCGAACCTCTTAAACCCATTGATAGAGAAGATGAGGTGGGTGTAGGTGGCAATCATTGCAGCATTTCCGCCGTCTAATCCACCAATCACAAGCAAATGATTTGACAAATGTCATACTGATCGAGGTCAATTACTGTAGATGAAATCACCATGATATTTGGTGTTACATTACTTCGTTTTGTAGAAGGTGATCATTCTACATTTGCAAAAGACTATGGACTTGTTTGTTTTACAATTTTCAAGTCGTTTCTATTTTATATTTTTCAAAATAATGAAAATACGTTCTCTTTTCTATTTTTGAAAATACATTTTTTAAAATAAGTTAAAAATTTATAAAGAAAATTCAAAATGACAAATTTGTCGTTTTGAGTGTTTTCAGTTATAATCGAGCCAACATTTTCAAAACGCGTTTTGAGTGTTTTTAAAATGTCAAAAAGAACACATTTTCAACATTTCCAAAATGGANATACTGTATATCACTATCCTCTTGATTCAAACTCGTAAACCTATGGTAGCTAGATTCCAACATATGCAACACTTTGTGAGGAACAAAAACGATCTTCATTTGATTTTTACTAGTAGCTAATTATTTTAATTCAATCATTTATAGCCGCTCATCATGAACTCATTTAAATGCGATGGACTCTACATTTCTCTTGCAACTTCAAAAAGAATAAGAATTACGAAAATTTCAAACCCGGGTTTTGCTTGGTGTACATTAGGATAAATTCGAATTCTGGCAAAATATTTAACCTTTTTTCCATTTTAAACCAGCATGTAAGGTGAAAAGTCATTGTACAAGAATTCTAACAAAATATTTAATTTTTTTATAATTCAATATGAGAATAAATTAACTACTAAACAAAGTCCAAAGCCATCTGCATTTTTAGAGTGAATTGTTTCAATAATCACCCAACTTATATCATGGTCACATACTACTCACTAAACTTTAAAGTGTTTCACAGTGCTCACTGAACTTTGTCCGTTTGTACTCCGTCCATCACCTAAAAAATCCGTTACATTATTCACTGATGTGGCTAACGAAAATCTAACATGGTAAGTTACGGCGTTAAAAAAATGACAACTCAGCGAAACCATTGTTTCATTATTCATCCAACTTACACTTGGTCACAATTCACTGATCGAACTTCAAAATACTTCTTAATGGCTACTCATCTTTGAAATGTTGCACTACATTCATCATTCGCTATATTTTGTTCCCTTCATTCTTAATGTTCGCACAAAAATTTCACGTGATAAGTTACAAGTGTTAAAAAAAATGCAACTCAACAAAACTTAACTCACCAAAATCACCATATATGAAACGTGACTTCCACGACCCCATCAACTTCTTTAAAACCCAATAAAGCGTCACTAATGATTCTTTTAGAAACATCATTTTTCTAATTCGAACGTTTACTGTGTAAAAAATAGGTTTCAATAAACATAACTTGTTTGGGGACGCTTTATTAGATTTTAAAGAAATTTATGAGGTGTGGAAGTCGTGTTTCATATTGTTCTAACCAAACAAGTTATGTTTCAGAGTTTCAACTTCATATTGAAACCTATTTTTTACACAGTAAACGTTCGAATTAGAAAAATGATATTTCTAAAAGAATCACTGGGGACACTTTATTGGGTTCTAAAGAAGTTGATGGGGGCCATGGAAGTCACGTTTTACATATGGTGATTTTGGTGGGTTAAGTTTTGTTGAGTTGCAATTTTTTTAAACATTGATAACTTACCACGTGAAATTTTTGTACAAGCATTAGGAATGAATGGAACAAAATATAGCGGATGATGAATAGAGTGCAACATCTCAAAAATGAGTGATCATTGGAAAGCATTTTGAAGTTCGATGAGTAAATTATGATCAAGTGCAAGTTGGATGAGTAATGAAACAAAGGTTTCGCTGCGTTGCTATTTTTTTAACGGCTGTAACTTGTCCCGTCAGATTTCCATTGGCCATCAACGAATAATGTAACGAATTTTTTAGGGTGATGGACGGAGTGCAAATGGACAAAGTTCAGTGAGTACTGTGAAATATTTTAAAGTTTAATGAACAGTCCGTGACTATAGTATAAACTGGATGATTATTGAAACAATTCATTCGCATTTTTAGCATAACAACGAGTATTTATTCATATATGAGGTGAAAGTACTTTCAAAAAATCATTTTTTCAAAAATTTAATTATTTACTTTTAAGTAAATCTTTTGAACCTAGTCAAACATGCCAGTCTATGGACATCAATAAATCGGTCTTTGAGCATTATGTTTCAATCACAGGCCAGAATTGGTTTGCTGTTGAAGACTGAAGCGCCTTGTGCACGTTTACCTAGTAAAATATCTTTCTGTTCGTATTTATATGGATAATTGACCACTTCTACCAAAATTAATTATTTTTATTTTCTTTTCTAAGATTCAAATGAACGAACACGTCTTCGAGCAACTGAATCCGGGCCATCTAATTGGAGAAGGAAAATAAAAGCTATTTTTGAATTCGGGACATGAATAAGGTGTCATATCTTGATGTAAAGCATTACTTGAACACGAGAACGAGCATATCTTGTAACAAATAGTGTTTGATGTGGATTGATTAATTTGGACGCTGTCGATGATGAAGGGCTTGATTATGCACATATTTTATTAACTACGATTTTGCTATTAACTACAATTTTTTAGTGAATTAGTTCTGTCTCTCTACATGAGTTCTAGATCTGATAGAAGATGCCAATTAAAAAGACATGGAGTTCGAGATTATGTAAAAATATAATTAAAAAATTCACGTTGTTATAGTTCTTTTTAATATGTTAGTGGATGCTATTATTTTTATTATATTATTATATGTAATAAATCGAAAAAGTTATGATACATCTTGAAAAATCGAAATAGCAATTTTTTTTTATTTTTTTATTTTTTTTGAATCGTGATAGATTAAACACAAGTAAAACACTTAGTAATCGGTAAGGATCAATCCAAACTAGCCAATTATGTATATGATTTAACATGCCAACTACTAAACAACTCTCTTTCATGGAGGCAGCGAGGATTTGAATTCTCTTGGGAGTAAGGTACTGCGAAAATCATGCTTCAATCTTGGATCGTTGGTGAGGAACATTAAAAAATTGTGCAAAGAATTGAATAGAACGTTTAGAAAGAATATAATGAAATTCTTTGATTGATTCTTCCCTCACATATTTATTTCAAATTTATATAGAATGAATTTCATGTTTTAATCTGTATCGTGATCTCTTATTCAAACTGTCCACCTCTACAAAATATCATTGGAAAGGAAGGTTTTACTCCGCTAATTGATCACAATGCATTTCCAACATCACGATACAGATAATGTGTTTCTAATGGCCACTTTCTCAATAAATTCAATCTTGATTTCAATTAAACTTCTTCACGCCTTCATCAATATAATAATGATAATAACAAACCAAATTTTAAAAGACTAATTGATACGGGATGGAATTAATAATTATCCATGATGGCCAATGAGATGAGAACTACTTGATATGCACTGTACGTAAAGCACCACATGATATGTCGTTTACCTCTACATGATGTCTACCATTAAGAGGGTCTCTACGTTCACATAGGTCATCTACCACCATGAGGCCGCCTACCACCATGAGGTCATCTATGTTCACATAGGCCGTCTACCACTATAAGGCCGCCAACCACCATGAGGTCGTCGACTACCATGAGGTTGCCTACCCCATGAGGTCGTTGACCCCATGAGGCCGCCTACCACAATGAGGCCCTATATATTCATATAGGCCTTCTACCACTATGAGGTCGTCGACCACCATGAGGCCGTCGACCCCTATAAGGCCACCTACCACCATGAGGCCCTCTACGTTCACATAGGCCGTCTACCATTATGAAACTATCGACCACCATGAGCTCGCCTACCACCATGAGGTCCTCTACATTTACATAAGTTCGCATACCACCATGAAGCCCTCTACGGTCACATAGGCAGTCTACCACTATAAGACTGCCAACCACCATGAGGCCGTTGACCCCCATGAAGTTGCCTACCATCATGAGGCCCTCTACGTTCGAATAAGGCATCTACCGCTACAAGGCCGCCAACCACCATGAGATCACCTATCACCATGAGATCCTTTACGTTCACATAGGCAGTCTATGACGATAAGGCCGCCTACCACCATGAGGCCGCCTACCACCATGAGACCGTCGACCCCCATGAAGCCGCCTACCATCATGAGGCCCTCTACGTTTACATATGTTGTTTACCATTATGATGATAATGCTACACTTAACCATACAAATGATAATGAGCGAGACGGGAACCGCTAAATGGCAAACGTGGGCACAACCAATCGCTTGAGGAGTGGGAGTCATCTCTTCAGAACGTAGGGGAAGTGAGAAGATTTACGTGGGATACGTGGCGACTGCGTTGCATCAGGTGCCTATAAATACCCCTAATGTGAGAATTGTATGACTCTCTTGAAACTTGAACTATTGAAATTCAAATTATACTATCTTCCTACTTTCCGAAATCAATTACTGATTCTCAAGTCGGAGGTACAACGGGGGAGAAAGCTCCGACCTCATTTTGCAGGTAGCATTCACTGATCGGAATAATCGAAACACCTTACACGTCAAGGAGAATGCAGAGGTCTATCTCGCAATAATTTCACTAATAAATAAATATACAAAGATCAATTTCACTTGAATCATATACCAAGCTTTAAAATTCTCCTCTTCTATAATCTTAATTATTATGAAAGTGAAATTCCAAATATATTGCTTATACAAGGTGAATTTTTGTTTCAGTAAAAAATTTGGTTCGAAATACATACTTTGAAACTTATTAATGCGATTCCACGAATGAGAAAATAAAAATGTTTTGTACCCCACATATTTATATATTGTGTTTGTATATATCATAAAAAAAATGCATTAAGGGGGGATTAATTATAAAAATTAAATAAACAAATATAACTCATTTTTTATGGCTTAAATTATTTAATCGAGAGAATTCATCAAGCTAGATTTATTCAATTGCTTTGCTCATGTTTGGCCCCAATTTTTTAAAACTCATTTTCAATCGCACATATTCATAAGTTTTATATATCCATAAGTTTTATATATCCATAAGTTTTATGAACTTTTCAAAATTTAATTTTTAACGAAACGAGACAGGGCAAAATAACATAATGGTATTGAAGCATGAATGGACAGTTGGACACAAATCAGTACTCTTATGATTTCTTTTGGGACCCCTCTATAAGTGTATATACATCCACGCCTTTCAGAATATATCAAGAATGATGAATAACAATCAAAATCCAAAATTAGAAGATTATATCCAACAGTGAAATCAATGGAAAGCTATGGCTTCTTATGAAGAAATAATAAGGAGAAAGGACATGCTTGGATAAGATATCACGAACAAGAAATATTTCTGTTACCCCATCATTTTACATCCACAATAGAAGATTAATACAAAGGTCCCATTAAAACTTGAAAGAAATTTCTAAGTTCGTTTTATTTGCTAGTAATTCCTGCTCAACCTGAGAATAGACAGCTAATGAGTTTCACTAATGCCCAGACTGCAGCTTTCACCTAGGATTTGAAGGTGTAATCTTTATAACAAGTCCAGGAAAAACATCATCCGGGTCATGGATATGGGGATTGCGCTCGACTATATACGGATCATCACATTTATCACTGATGGTATGAAGGGTTTCTCCTTCTCGGACGACGTAGATCTCGTCGCAGGGTCTGTCCTGAAATTGCCTTCCTCGAACAGGATCATTTGCAGTCCCATCTTTTATGGAGCTCATTAAAATAAGGGCTATCAGAGCTATGGCACAGCACCATGAAACTGCATCGGCTATGGCCATTGAAGCTTTTATGGTTCTGTATTTTGAAGGGGAAACCATGTGGACAGGAGTTTTTGGTCGATTCTTGCAGTTGCAGGTGACTACGACTTCGAGTTGAAGGGGGTGGGGTGGGGTGGGGTGGGGAAAAGAAGAACAAATGAAGGGGTTTTATCTTCGATGAGGAAGAAATTGTGGAAGTCTATTTATAAAGAGAATAATGCTACTAAAATTGGGATTGCAAACGGGCAGGATAGGTGGTGTTAACGTAGCACCTGTGTGATTAAGTTTTTTATTTTATTTTTTAAAACAGTTCAATGATATTGTATCATATGTCCCCCTATTATTAATACTTGTCAATAAGCCTGTTTGTGTACCATGATTCAAAGATGGTCGTGCAAATGTTGTCATTTTGTGGGGTTGGGTTGAGGTTGAGGTTGAGGTTGAGGTTGGGGTGGGGGTGGGGTCTACTCTTTGGGAGTTTTGATTTGTGTTCAATGGCAAAGTCGAAAAGCATTTGAGAATAAAATATTAAATATAAAATAATTATTTTGTTTGGTCATTTTAAGTTTATTGATTAGTTAATTACTTACATAATATCATGTCAATAAATTTTGAGTTTAAACGACTTAAAACTTTATACACGGTGATTCTAATATGGTTATAAAGTAGATAAAAATTTTGAGTTCAATTAAATCTCACAATCCCACATTTTCATGAGGTTAAAATTTCTTGGGGTGAGTCCCACCCCCATTTGACTCTCTTTAAAAAAATATTTATTTCTCAAACTCATTTTCAATCGCACATTTACACAATAAAATATTTTACATGTGAATTCAAAATTTTGTCTTTACTTTTTTAACCACACATTCTCAAAAATATTAATATTCAATACATTATTTTTACACAAAAGACCATCAAACATGGGCTAAATCAAATAAGTGGCAAATGAGCTACCAAATTGATAAGTTTTTAGATTAAGCAATTTAATATAAATAAAACAAATTTATTTTCCGAACCGTTGATATTCGTCGCAGGGTACATCACTGCATCTCAAGACCCCGACTGATACTTCCATCTTAAGTGATAATAGTGACATTTAGGTGTATTTTTTGGCTAACATGAGTGAATGAACTTTTTTAAAAAATTGATCTTATTAAAAAATTACATTATGTGTGAATTATCTACTGCGTGTAGCATGCACTGAACAAGAGTGCAGATTGAACTGGTAAACTTCTCATGGCTGTAACCTAGCCATCAGTAGTAGTTGGAAGAGACATTTTGGTGGCAATGCTAAAATGGTAGTTGTGATGTTCAAAACATGTGTTACTTGTACGATGCAATAACCTTATTATATTTTTTTAGTGCATTAATAAAACGGTTGTTGTATTAGTATAAACAAAACTACTCTATTTAAAAAAAGAAAAAAAAGAGAGTTGTTGAAAACTTAATTCATCAACATTGGATGGATGGTCTGTGCTCAATAATTTTACAGTAATAGGATGGCAGTCTTCGATGTTGCTATCCAAACAGATTGTACTATACTTCATTATATATATATATACACACACACACACGTATTCGGGGACGGATCCAGCACCCGATGACGACTGCCGTCCGTGCTGGATCCGTCGAGAACAAATTTTTTTTTGTTGATAGTAGATAAAAATTTTAGGTTATATATCTGGAGATTCATTTTATTTTCAAACATTGTTTGTAGGGCAGTTGCTTAGAGGTTATATATATAAATTAGAGGTCTAGGGATTGAATCTCTGTCAAATTAATTTATTGTATAATTTTTTTAGTTCTACAATTTTTAACAAAACTAATGCAATAGGAAAGGAATTCGAAGATTATTGAATATTTGACCATCATGACACCTGTTGAATTTTGAAACTAAATCTAACATAATAATATATATTCAATTTTAGTGATTTTAATACAATTGTAAGGATTCGAACCTATACTCTTCATTTGATTTATAGAAAACCTGATCATTATGTCATTTGGTAAACATTGTTCATATATATAATAAAATTATATATGTTTAGCTTTAACAAAATCATTATTATATTTAATTTTGAATATTTTATTATGATTGACAATCAACAATTGTCCATGCTCATTTAAATTTCTGAATCCACCACTATATGTATTATTGTACCATGATGAGATTGAACTCAAAATATATTTAAAAATTTATACAAGGCCCTAGTTAGACTTGCCATTAAGTTCTTTAATAATCTCATTAATCAAGGCAACTTGTCAATGACTCAAAAAAATGTATATACAATTGGGAAAATCATTCCAATCCATACTTTTTAACTTTAAATTTCAAAAAAGGTTAACGTCTCTATTTTTGAAATTCATTGTACAAAACGTTCATACTTTTTTTTTTTTTTTTTGCATTTACATCCCTATTTTTACTTTTCATTACATAAATTATCATTGCCATCAACTTTTATCCAATTTCTCAATAAAAATATGTGAAATATCGAATATACCCTCATAGATGTTTGATAAAGCCCATAGAAGTCCACACAAAATCTGGAAAATTGAAAATAATCAATTTTGACCTTAAAAAAATAGCCCAAAAACTTGAGCACATATCTACTCTAGAAACTATGATTTACAAACAATGAAAGATTAAACTACCTATTTTCAAAATTATTTCTACCCAATAATTAAATCGATTGTAGTTAAATACCAAGATCTAGAGCATAAAAAAAAGACGATATTTTAACTACTCTACAATCAGTGGCGGACCCAACATTGAAACTCAATCCGGATGGACATTGACTAGTCAACGTAGACAATCAGCGATCGTAAGAACGAGATTATTTATTAATAACTCTTTGTGGGACTTCTGTGTGTTATTTAATAACTCTTGTGTTCGACTAAAATCAGTTGCGAGACTAGATGCACAACTAAACAAAGAGGAACTATGTATGGACTTTCGTTTCAATTGGAAAAATCGCTTCATAATCTGTAAAATGTCCCAATTTATTTTTCAATTAAAATTGATTAAAAAACAGTCTATACATGATTTAATTGAGCCTAACATCTTCTGCATTAATTTTTTTCACTCATCCCCAATTTCCTAAAAACCTAAATTCTCAAATCATAATTCACAAATCAAAATTATAACTAATAAGTCATAACTCATAGTCTCAGACAATAATATAACATAAAATCTCATTTATCATAATTCATAAATCACAAATTTACAAATTATCCAATTTGTCATAGTCATTAACGCAAATCAGATTCACAGTCTGTGTATATTAAGTATTCTCAAATTCACAAATTCCCAATTTTTATAAATCATAAAGCTTAACATTCAGCAACAAAATCCTCAATTTCTTAGATTCTCGAATTCACAAAATCGTCAAGTTTCAAATTCACAAAATTCAAAATCCTCACAGTAAACACTCCATGCTCTGAAGCTCACAATTCACAAACTGACAAACACATTCATATAATCATATTCCATAAACATAATTATAAAACATAAATAATAAATCAAACAAATTAACTACACAATGAAGGAACAAAAAAAGAAAAGAGAGGAAAAAAACAGTTGAACCAGCAAACTCACCGTCACCGACCGAGACACGGGTCAGTAGCGAAAGCCAGACGCCAGAGACGCTAGGCATAGTCGGCGACTCGACGGACGAACTCATAGAAGGCACAACAGCAGCCAACAGGGACTCCACAGCCAGTAGGGACTCGCCCAGTCGTCTCCCTCTACCGTTTGGGTGAAATTTTGGATTTGGAGATTTGGATTTGGTTTTATTTGTGGCTAATGGGTTGCAAATTGGCCCAATTAATTGGCTTTATTGTTTTTAAAAAGGCCCAAACACTGATACAAAATAAGAAAGGAAAAAAGAAATTTCGCTCAGCTGCCTTCTTCATTTCTTCTCGGCGGACGGCGTCGGCGCAGTGCGACTTGAAGCTCTCGACGAATCTAGCACGAGCGGTCGTGGGGGCTGGCCAGGTACTGTGTCTGCCCCGTCTACAATAGAAAAGCTTAACCCATGTTTGTCATCCTTTAAAATTTTAAATTATTTGCTACAGTACCATTTTCCACCAAACATTCACACAGCAAAAATATTTTACACACAAACCAATAGAAATTTCTTACTTTTTAATCACATATTCTCTATCAATCTACTATTCTATACTATATTAGAAGAAATTAATGGCTTTCAAATAGGGTCTTAATAGATCCATTAATACCAAGCTCATGAAAGCAATAATGTAAAAAGAAGGAAAAATATATTTATATTAGTTAATTGCAGGCTATAAACTAAAAATAAATCAAGAAAATAAGACAATTACCTAAAAATAAGCACTTAAACTCCAAACATGAAAAATTTAAGCCATTAGACCGCAATGAATGAAAATCCAAATACTAAGCTTCAATCAGCACAGAAAATCCAAGAATAAAGCTCACGGAGACCAAAGTCGGATCAGAAGGAAGCTCGTTAGAGAGAAATTTTGAAAACAAAAAACTGAAAAGTGGTTAAGCTGAATTCCATAATCTGTTCTTTCTTAAATACAAAAAGAACCTACCATGTACAGTGAAATAAGATAGAAATTAGCCAACTAAATCTGGAAAATGAAATGTTTAAATCAGCTATCCACTACATATGTGCTTCTAGCAGGATCTGTCAATCAATTAAAAGTTTGGTGGTGGTGGAGTCGGAAGAGGAAAGGGGAGGGGAAGAGGAAGAAAGGAAGATAACTTTTTCTTTTTGTTTTTGTTTTTTTTTTTTTTTT
>CAIGRB010052115.1:8789-28015 GCA_903798255.1 Fraxinus quadrangulata | reverse complement strand
AAAAAAAAAAAAAAAAAAAGAAATGTATGAACATTTTGCACAATGCACTTCAAAAGTATAAACGTTCTATGCTAATAACTCTTTCGAAAATAAAGTATCAATAAATTATTTTTTTATTCAAAAAATCAAGCCCTAAACCCCACCAACATGCTCAAAGTCGCCACCCTCAATCGGCCCCGAACCACCACCAAAATTGTCAGACACACTACAACCCTTCCTTCAATGGCCCCACTCGGTGTTGTCAATTCATTCTTGGCTCCTTTGAATTTATCTTCTGTCTACACTATCACTAGAATAGTCACAATTATAAAAAAGCATAAAACAGCCCCTGTGGACATGGCACAGTGAAAAAGTATGAGGGTTATCTACAAAACATCGAATGTTCAAATTCCCGTGGTAGCTAGATGACAACATTTAAATGTTGGAAGGCAACATCCATGTTAGAAGATAGAGATTCATAGGGAGGAGCCTTGTCGAATGTCTAGTCCAAGTGTGCATAACCTGTTATCGCATCTGGATTAACTTGGGTGTCGGGTGAAGATTGGATACCTGAGTCGTAAAAAAAAGCATAAAACGAAGGCAGTCATATTGAACTCCCTTAACAAGATAAGCTCTACAATTGCTCCATCATCGTCATATGTCGTCATATGGCTTTTCACCAACGTCAGCGTCGAAGCGAAAAGTCGTTATTCTTGAAGCCGCCATGGGATTGGCCCACCACTCTCTCTACTCATGAAGTTTAACTCGCTTTCTAAGTTGGACCTATACGACATTGTCGGCATTCCCAGCGTCATTGTCGACGTCAGCCACAGTAACATCAAATATAAGGTCCCTTGTACTTTCCCTCTATAATTATTAATCTTTATTCTAATGTGGATTTGAGGTAAGGCGGTGGTGAGGTAAAATGAAAAGTGATTTTGACCAATTAAATATATAATTTGTGAGTAATAAATAATTTATAACCTGTTGACCCAAAAAATGAATCAACAGTTGTCGAGCCCACTCACGTCAAATCAAGTACAATTTTGAAGCATTCCTACCAGAATGACGACGGTAGCAATGAAGAAATGAACGCGGGAGATACTTTGAGGCTAGAGACAAAATTGTTCAAGATTCGGCGGGTGGAACGAAAACAACCGCACTAACAACGATTGCCAGGTTGAAATCCAACTAATCGATATAGTCACCAAGTAGGAATATGTGGAAGGATAGATAAAAAGCATATATTAGTTTCTATATTGTATGTTGGAGTTTAAATAGAATTCTTGAGAGTTTATGTGTATATTTCGAATATAGGATTGTCCATTCTCCAATCAATAATCCAACGCCTTTTTAAGTTACAAGAAGGCTCTATCTATACTACATTGGCCGACGTGGTGTCCGTTGGATCAGAACCACGTGACCTCATCTCCCTAATTGGGGCATCACATCAACGTCTTCTCATTCAATTAATGAATTGATAAGGGGTCGGTCGCCCTATATAATATGCTGACACATCGACAACTTTATTACAAGCGTTATATCAATCACTTCAAAGAGATCTTCAAATCTTTTATGAGGAACAACGTCGGCTTCATGAGTCTCGGATCAGTTGAGAGTCCCGAAGAGATATTTTAAGGTGTTTCTCTAAGTGGAGAGTTTCAACTCCTTTCTTTACTTCTTTACGCAGTGCGTCAGCAAGTACTTCTGTTGTAGAGCATGTACTTTGGTTTTGAGGTCCGTTTGAGCGAGTACTTCGATTTTGATTGACCTTTTCGTATTTTGACCTCGTGAGTCTTTGTCTGACTTTCTTGTTGACTTTCTGCCTACGTGGCTTACTGCAAGACATTTTTTCTTTGAGCCTCGGAGGCGAGGCGTAACATGACCTATTAAAATGTATGATTTGTGATTAAATAGTAATTGTAACCTACAAATTATGTCTTTGTGACTGTGATTCAATGTAATTTGTAACTATTATGTTATTACGATAATATGTTGTGTTGACCTCAAAAAATGAACCCAACAGGTGTCGTATCGGACTTGCGACACGTGTCTTAATTCCAACGGTATTTGATCGGGGACGGTGGTAGGAATGACAACACGGCCGGTGGGGATATCAACGGATGATTGTCGTGTCAAACGAATAAGAACTTTGTTAATGATATTTGTAAGATGTAAAACGAGATCAAAACTTGATCATAAATGGAAGAACGAGATGTAAATATTCTCCAAACAATATATATTTCTTATTGCAGAGAGAGTTCAAACAGTAGCTTTTTCAATCTTTAGTTTTTTCTTACCTCTCCCTTGATAAGTTTACAAAACTTGCCACTTATAGCAAGAAGATTGAGGAGCCTACCATTGGATCATATCCACGTGGCCTCATCCGTCCGAATTTAGACATCACGTCTCCGTCTATTCACCCATTAATTATTTGGACAGGGGATCAGCCGCCTATTTATGGTAGACCGTCACACCCACAGGCTTTTACGCGGGTGTCAAATCAATCAATTCTGAAAGATCTCCAGATCCGTTACGGGGAACAACGTCGGCCTCGAGATGGGACAAGGTCTGCTATGATCCGAAGTCCTCATGGAGCTGGGAGGGAACCACCGCTTCGAGACCTCAGAAAGCTTGGCGACTTCGGCCAACTCAATAAATAACGGACTGCCAACTCTCCCTGTCCGACCTCCCCTGCCAATCTGGTCCACGTGGGCCAACTATTTACACATCCGACAGCGTGGTATCCGCCAGCGTGGCACTTCTGCCAGCGTGGCATCTGTTGATACCTCAGGTTTAGGATGAGGTGGCAACGGCGATAACATGTTGTGTTATTATGATCGTGACTTATTTTTAAATTATAGGTCACAATATTTTTATCAGAGGTCACAAAATGTGACCACCAAAAAAATTTTCACAAGTTTTTTTATTTTTGAAATTGTATTTTAGAACAATTATAGTTCTGAAATTTTTTCCCGTGCAATTAATAGGAAAAATTGCAATTATTCATCCCAAATTAATTTGACCAATTGGTCTCAAATCTTTAAAAGAAGTAGGTCAACACTTAGACCATTCATTTGCACGAAAAGTCTTCAATGCTAGAAATTATCCAAATATCCATTGACTCATCACTCGACTCTCATGAAAATATTTCTTACTACAAGCATCAAGCCAAATTGAGAAACATAATTTAGTTTCATGAAAATAGAACGTGAAGGCACAACAATTTAAAAGATAGATGGTTTCTACTATTCTGTATTGAATGTGAAATTGTTCAACTCGCTCTTGTTTAAAATTGAGGGCCACCTTTCAATTATTCATTCAATTTTACCTAGTTAACATATAGAACACAGAGTAGTGTGATATATTAGTTGTGACTTTTGACGCAAATTGCTAAATGAATTGTGGCTTCCCCGCATCCCACCCTAGAAAATATAAAACAATCAAACTAATTAAAGAAGTTTGAAAAATACGACCATTTGCCTGGATATAGGAAAGAATGAATTTTTAAGCGTTGGAATACATCTTAGGGAAATACTCATAAATTTATAATGAATTGGGAATTTTTTACTCCGCTTATTCAAAATTTGTTAGAGGGAGGCTCAACTTATCCAAATTTTGTCGACTGGGTTAACTTAAGGTGTGTTTGAGCCACGTTATTTTTGAAAAATATATTTTGAAATAGTAGATTGATGGAGAATTTATGGTTGAAAAGAAAGAAAAAATTATTGATGTGATGAAAAATATTATTTTATTGAAAAATGTGTGATTGAAAATAAATAGAATAATGAAAATAAAAATTTTAATGTGTACCAAACAAGACTTAATCATAAACATAAACGCTGAATATACTTAGCCCATGTTTGTCTACCATTAATTTAAAACATTATTTACTACAGTAAGATTCTCCACCACACATTCACCCAATAAAATATTCTACACAACTTAATAAAATTATTTTAAATTTCAACCACATATTCTCCCAAAATTACTATTCATTAGTCTAATTTTTCTCTCAATAATGAAAGACAAAGACACCCTTGGTATAAAATCGATCTAAACTTCGAGAAGGAAGCTGTAGTGTACCCTAATTCTAGCCTATGGGACCATGTCGTTGTTGAGGGATTTGGAGTTTGGCTCTTCGGGTGCTAAAATGGAAGGCAATGAATATGGCTCAACTTGGTCAATTATATGTCCACAATTGTGAGCTCGATAAAAGTTCCTTTATTTTTCTTTATACGGCAAGCATCATTTGGTGGTATCCCATTATAGTAGTATGGTCCACGGAAATCGAAATCAGAGAAGAAGGAAAAAAAACCCGTCTTAGTTTCATTTTATTTTTTATTCCTTGGATTTTGTGTGAACACTTGTTCGAGCAATTGAATTGAAAGGCAATAGAGGTCACCAATCTAGTTCATGGACTTCCATTGGAATTACATGATCGTGATTCTCCAAGAGTGTCGTGATTCTCCAAGAGTGACCAGTCCGTTACTGCACTCCAAATGTTTGATGAAATGCGTGAAAGTGGACTATCTGGAGATAACACCTCGTTTATATTTGTATTTAAAGCTTGTGCTAAAGTTTTAGATATTTATATGGAAGAAGAGTTCATAGTCACGTTATAAAACTTGGGTTTGGAGCGTATCTTTATGTGTAATTCTTTAATACATATGTGTGCTTCTTGTGGTGATTCGGAGTCTTAGAAAAGTGTTTGATGAAATGAATGATAGAGACTTAGTTTCTTGGAACTCATTGATTTGTGGGTATAATCAGTGCAAGAGGTATAAGGAGGTTTTAGGACATTTCAATGCAATGAGGCAGGTGAATGTTGTAGCTAATGCAGTGACTATCGTTAAAGTTGTATTAGCCTGTAGTTATTTGGATGAGTGGGAGATTGCGGATGCTCTGGTTAGATACATTGAGGAAAACCATAGTAAGATTGATTTGTACTTGGAGAATACATTGATTGATAAAGCGTGGCTTGGTTGAGATAAGCTTGTGGAATTTTTGATGGCATGGTGGAGAGGAATATTGTTTCTTGGAATGCCATGATTATGGGGTATGCAAAAGTAGGTCACTGCGTCGCAGCGAGGGTACTTTTTGATGAATGCCAAGGAAGGATGTGATTTCATGGACTTCTATGATGATGGCCTATTCTCAAGCTACCCAATATAATGATGCTATTATTCTTTTCCAGGAGATGATGGTGGCCAAGGTTACGCCTGATGAAAGAGCGGTTGCCAGTGTGCTATCTGCCTGTGCACATTTTGGCATGCTTGACATGGGCACTGCAGTGCAAAATTTTATTCGCGATCATGGTGTAAAATTAAATATGTGTGTGTGTGTGTGTGTTGAAAATGCTTTGATAGATATGTATTGCAAATGTGGATCAGTTGAAAAGTCTTTGGAGGTTTTTCATGAAATGGAAGAGAAGGACTCTGTCTCGTGGACTTTAATCATCTCTGGACTTGCGGTGAATGGCATTTCTAATCAAGCTCTTGAACTTTTCTCTCAAATGTTAAGAGAAGATGCTAGGCCAACCCATGGAACCTTTGTTTGGCATATTACTTGGTGCTCGTGCTGGTTTGGTGGATAAAGGATTTGAATTTGTCCACAATATTCAAAATGATTATGGATTCATACCAGAAATGAAGCATTATGGGTGTGTGGTCGATCTTTTAACTTGTGCTGGCAATCTATCAAGGGCATACGAGTTCGCTAAGCATATGCCCGTTGTTCCAGATGTTGCTTTATGGAGGACGTGACTTATTGCTTGTAGATTTCATGGTAATCTGGTTTCAGCTGAGATTGCGTCCAACAAGCTTCTTGAATTAGATCCAAGTAATCGTGGGAATTATGTACTTTCATCATACTTATATGCTGGAGTAGAGAGATGGGATGATGCTATATAAATCTTAGGGAACTGATAAATGAGAATGATGTGCAGAGACCATTAGGTTGGAGTTTAGAGAAATAAATGGTGCAATTTCTTGGACCTCCCAGAAACAAGTGCCAGTTTCTCAACGTAAATGAAACTTATGAAGTGTCTAAAATGAAAAGTTCTTCATGGCATAGATATCATTGTCCAGATGTCTTTTAATTCAGGGGATATCTCTGTAGAAGGTATGGGCAAAAGGATTACTTTTACACCCTAACTGAACTAATTGCAAGCAAGCAGGATACGCCTTAGTGGTGCACAACAAACTATACATTGGCATGCTAAAATTGCCAGAGTCGATCATAGAGCTGCAAGAAAGTTTATAGAAGGGTAATGCAAACCAAACATGCAATGGAGATTCTGATTGTGGATGTAGATATTTACTGTCTCCCAGTTGCAAAGGAGCTTTGAGCAAATGAGACTGTCAAAGTTTCAGCTGTTATAAAGATTAGTTTGTTTTTGCATGAAATCTCCTAGTTTTATGGAGATTAAGACGAGCCAGTACATCCGAGTTCTGGAGAAGAACCTATAGAAGGGATTAGTGTCAGTGTAGGAAGATCAGAGTGGACTCCAATGGGATTGCAGTATCATAACTCACCATGAGCTGGATGTGTGGGGAACAGATGCTTTCAACACTATAATTTTTTTTTTATGGACACCCTATTGACATGGAACATGGTATCTGCAAGAGCCAAATAAAGTGGAAGCAATGGGACTGCTGCAGTGACTGTCGCTATCATTGCATGTTTTCTAGGGAAGAAGATAGACGAAAACCTGGTCACAAGGCTGCCAAATATTGTAGGAATGGCCATTGCAGTGTATTTGTGGTATCAGGTACATACATGCTGTTCCATAGGCTTTGGTTTTCCTCATTGAAATTTAATATATCTGAATAATAGTTTATCAGTGAGTATTAATATGTTTGATGATATCAGGAACCTGTTTCTCTGGCTGTCGTGTTATTAATCTTTCAGTACAATTCCATCGATGCATATCCTGGTAAAATACAAGTTGCCTTTTAGATAGAATAAGAATCTATACTGAATATACTGCGTGTGGCATTTATATGCAATTTTCGCAATGAAAACCTGGTTCTGGACTCTGGACTGCCGTTTTCCACAGTCGCTAAGCATCATCTCTTGTTCCTCCACCTCTTACTCATTTGTCATATAGTTTAAGTATCACGATTGATGTATTTGAAACGTTTCTACATACATGGTTTTGGCTATATGTTCATTTTTAGCAAAATGTCGTTCTAGGGAGTTCTGCATTTAGAGACGTATTGCTCATTCCACTTTGCATTGCCCATTAAATAAGAAAAAATTTCCACCTATCAAAAAGTCCGGAAACAACTAGAAGAGTCAATATGAGACATAAACAACTGGTTCATCTTTCTAATCATAAGCAAGCACACCTCCAAGCTAGCATCAAATGCCCCGGATGGAAGAAAATATGAAAAATAAACATCAGCTCCGAATTCTTTTAATATATATTGAAGCTGAAAAAAGTACGGGGTGGTGCGGGTAGGGGTGGGTAGAAATGAGAGTCATAAAGGCAATCCAACCATGGCGTTGTACCATTATTATAGATACATAATATTTGTTTATACCATTCTGATTTGTAGTCAAGGATAGCTCCAAAGATTATCCGGTTCCAAATCATCCGGCGAATCTCCGTCGTCCGCCGGAGTTTTCATCCTTGGTGGGCTTACTAGCATTCCCTCAGCCATATCCACCAGCAAATTTGGCATGTCAAAAAGTGCCTCCTCATCAACAAATTCTTGTCCAGCCGGCATATGCTCACTGGAAGAAGCTCCGATTCCGGTCTGCTCTTGTCCTGCCCGCATTTGCTGTTCTTGAAAAGTGGCTGGATGACCACCACTTTCTTGTGGAGGTGCTCTAGCAGCAGCCGCACTAGCTGCTGCCTCTCGTATATCGGTGGCCGATTGAGATGCCGGTGTTGGATACGAATTTATTAACTCGGGAAAATTTACTGCAGCATCAAGGCCTTTCAATGCCAAAGCAGCAACATCATAGGCTGCAGCAGCCATTTCTGGGGTAGGGTAAGTTCCAAGCCAGATACGCTTAGTTTTACGTGGTTCGCGAATTTCCGACACCCATTTTCCGCTCCTACACCGAATTCCACGATAAAATGGATGTCGTCCCGATGATGGTGGAACACCCGTTGGACTGGAAACAGTGGTAGTTAGGGGTTGGGACAAGGGTTCCTGTGAAGTGTTTGATGAAAAAGTGTCATGGGATTGGTCCTCCTTAGGACTTAAAGGGTCATTTTGGGGTATATTGGGACGATTAGCCATGCATTTAGAATCAAATGTATGCCTTTCGTGGAAAGAAATAGATTGTGCATTTAGGGTATTTAAGGGAATGAAAATCAGTAGAAAAAGCGTGGGGAATTCGCAGTCGGGCTATACTGTTAAAACGCTAATTGCACGTGTTTTAATAATTGGTCCAGCCTAGTTAGAGATTAGCTGTTAATTATTATTTGGTCACTAGTTCCTTCCTTCGGATTTCGTATTCTCTATCAACCTCGTACTTTCTAATTATCTTTTCCGTTTAAAAAAGAAAAATTAATTTGACTAGGACAACACCGAGTGAGTTGTTTTTTTTTTGTCGACAGAAATATATAGTTGTCTTTTTCTAGAGTAGAAGATACTTCCTTTATTTTCAAAAATTCAAAGCCTTCCATCTTGATATAAATTTCTCATTTCAGCTTTTCTCTCCTTATATTCTATATGATTATATTTATTTTCTTATTTTATTTATTTATCTTTTTATATAGAGCGACTTCAACTTAATCATATTTTTTGAATTTTTATTTTCTTATTAAAAATTGAATAAATTAAAATTGATCTAAAATATTTACTAAACAATGAACTAAAAATAAATTTATGCTATAAAATTTTATGCCATTCTTTTGTTATGACATTAAATTTTTAATATTAATATTATATAAATGGCCAGAGTTAAAAAATAAATAATTAGAGAAATTGGTATTGGAACTAGCAATATAAAATATTTAATGAATTTTTAATTGAGTTTATTAAATTATTTTAGAATATTTATTCACGTTGACTTGTCAATTATATTTGTCCAAAAAAAAAATCTGTTTATAATTTCTTAATTTTTAACAATATTTATAATGGTATTTTAAGTTGAGTGATCTCGTCTGAATGAAAAGTATATTAATAGAAAGTAAGAAAAATATAATAATAATATTAATATTAACAATTTTAACACGATACTTAAACCGTGTCAACTATGGTGCCACCTTGTTCTTGGCAGATATTTTCGTGGAATTGAACCGTCAGTAAAGCTGCTTTTGACCATAAAATAAGCAGTGTGAACCCTCTTCAAGATCTGTTGCCTGTCCAATTTATTATGGAAAAATTCATTTGTACAGTCATTAGTGGGGTATAAATTTACAAACTACTCACACTAGGGTGGTTCCCATTAATGTGAGTGGGGTGTAAATGAATGAAACCAACAGCCAGTAAAGCTGCTTCTGACCACAAAATAAGCAGTGTGAACCCTCTTCGAGATTTGTTGTCTGTTCAATTTATTATGGAAAAACTCATCTATACAGTCATTGGTGAGGTGTAAATACTCATATTAGGATGAGACCCACTAATTTTAACTAATGTTTCATTTATTATTTACTCAATTAATTATTGATCGGTGGATTAATGGTAAAGTTGACGTGGATAAATTTGAGATCAAATCTTAGATTAGAAACCACGTATGAATGGTCAATCAGTGGACCTCAAGTTACACGGCAAAAATTGATGTCTGCTATATGTACAGAAAGTAGCCCACGGAATTTCACCACAATACACACATTTGTGGGTCCCGCGTCATTTTTTTCTTTTTTAAATACATGGTGGGCCCGCACAAATGTGTGTATTCTGGAGCACTTCTGGTGGGTTTCTCTCTATACATGGGGGATAAACCAAAATGGAATCTCTGCGAGAGAGAATGGAAATCTTAGCATCCCCGTTCCATTCCCAGACTATTGCAGGCTCCGATTTCCTATCAAAACCCACCATGGAGAAGTGAATTCACAGAATCAGAGGCCATTTGGCTTATTGGAACCACACATATATCCAAACAATCACCTTCTGATGTTCTAAGGGTTATCCGTGCTTTGAGGCCCGACAATGTTGTTGTGGAGCTCTGCAGAAGCAGGCAAGTTTAGGCATCTGCTTGTTTCTTTTCTCATTTGGGATTTCAGTGAATTATGCGTTGAACCACATGTTTGTATAAGCTTAAAAAGATTTATAAGTTGAAACACAAATATTTTTTCTTCATTGGCGATAGTTCGAACAATTGAGTTATTCTGACGACCGGGCAACAGTAACTCGAAAAAAAAGAACTATAATAATAATAATAATAATAATAATAATAATAATAATAATAATAAGTTATTCATGGTATTTGGAGATATAATATTTGATTACCTAGTCATGCGTGGGCAAGATTTATCTTTTCATGGAAGACTATATGTGAATAAAATCCTTAATGAATTGAACTTAAGCAAAACCCTTGTTTGCTCTGATGTCTTCTTGAATCAACTCATATAAATGCTTAGGCAGTTAGAAAGGGGACAAATTTATCTATTAAAATTGTGTGTTCAACATGATGTGCATTCCTGTAATTTGTTAACTC
This sequence comes from Fraxinus quadrangulata, assembly GCA_903798255.1. Lineage (NCBI taxonomy): Eukaryota > Viridiplantae > Streptophyta > Magnoliopsida > Lamiales > Oleaceae > Fraxinus > Fraxinus quadrangulata. The sequence goes on along the minus strand of CAIGRB010052115.1, from coordinate 17,416 downwards.
GTTCTATTTTTCTGTGTTTATGAATTTAATTATTAGCTAGTATATACTGGGGTATGGAAGCACTGGCAATGGAAGGATTAGTCCCATAACTTCACTAGCAACATTAGTAACTTTCATCTACAAATGGGGGCACGTTCTTAAGTTTCTCTAGAATGCATCTTGGCACGTGTAAAACTTTAGTTTAGTGCAAATGAGACTTTTGACTAGGTCAAGTGGAAATTCGGAAATTTTCGAGTTAAACTTGGACATCATTTTAGATTGAGTCGTCCTTTTGATTTTCAAAATCAGATTGACTATTGTACTCTTTTGTCGTCAATATATGGCTTAACTTCACTTGTTGCAGAGTCTATTTTCAGAGCTGGGATCATGTACACTTCTAACAATGGTGAGCTCAATCAGCAGTTGAGGTCAAACATGTTTTCCTTAAGTGGTTCTGGGTTGGGGTGGTTGGACGCAGTATTAACTTGGGTCTGTGTTTATCCCTTGCTCTTCTATTCCTGCACAGCTTTTTTTAGAAGATTTTAGTTATCTTCTCCCACATAACAGGGGGTCTAACTGCTTTAGCATTACACCTACTGTTCGCAGCATTCTCTTCAAAAATGTCTTCAGATATTGATCGTCCTTTTGGTGATGAGGTAGATGATTGTCAGGAATGACTTAATGTCTAGCAACTTCTGAATTTCGTCTGACCACGTCATCTCTGAGAAAATTCTTGGGCAGTTTGCAGTTTCGTGCTGCTAGAAAGGCTTCTGAAGAAATTGGTGCTCAACTAATGTTGGGGGATCGACCAATAGAAATAACTGTATGTAGGCCAAGAGATTATGAAACAATGTCATCATTTGTGTTTTTTACTTCCATAAGTCTAAAATTAGACGATTTTGTACCACCTCATCTAAAGGTAAGCAGACAAATTTATTTATTTTAAGTTAGTCTTCAACAAGATCTTTACATGTAGGTCAAATTCATTTTTTCGTCAGGCCTAACACTTGTGAAATTTTTACAAACATGGGCTGGCAAGATTTGAATCAAGACCAGTGCCTATTCTTATACTGTACTGAACCATGTCATTGAAAAACTTAAGCTGTATGAATGGCACAAATTTATTCATTTGAAGTTTGTCTTCAACAGCCAGAGTGATCCTAAATTTGGGGGAACTATGGGTTGAAATGTTAATCGGTTTTTCTGCTGCCTCTGTTGGATGGCTGAACTACTTTGACTGACACGTGATAAAGGTTTAGTTATTTATTTCTACGTATCCCCTTACAGCTTGAAAAAGCGTGGAGTTCATTAAAGTGGAAGGAGAAGCTGCTTATATCTATTTAAAAACTTCTATAAAATTTATTTTATTTTTGCATTTTGTAAATCAGGAATCTAGTACTGGTGATGACAACTTTCAGCTCTACAAGCAGCTAAGCTCTTCACATCCATCATTGTTGCCACCTCTCGTATATGAATTGATACAGTAAGTGTTTAAACAACATACAGTTATTGATTTGTCTGGCAACTGTGCTACCTTATGAGGGAAAAAGAGAATTCATATTATTGGCTTGTGTCTCCTGGCTTTTACGAAATTTAGATATTAACCAGCAACACGCATCGTGTTGTAGTCATTCTTCTAATTTTTTGAACAATTATTAGAGCTGCTGTATTATGGTACTTCCTGTTGAGTTGTTAACTTCTATGTATTTTTGGACTGATTGTGCCACACAATTGAAGATAAAAAAATACGGGAATGATGAGGTTGTTGGGACATGTATTGCGTAGACTTGAGAGGTTCCTGTTGTTAAAGGATAAAAAAATGAAGATATTAATCAACATTTAAGTGTGTGGGATACTCATCTTAGGGTTTGTTTGAGCCCCTTTGGGAAAATAGATTTTGTAATAGTGATTTTTTGGAAAATGTGTGGTTTAAAAGTTGAAAAAAATTTGAGCTTATGTGTGATTAAAAATGAGTTTGGGGAAATTTTTTAAATAATGGGATTCAAACGGATGCTTAATAAGGCTAACAATTTAAGATGATGAACCATAAGTTTTCTAGTATTAGAGCTCAAACGAGTAGCTCATTCCAATTAAGACTCAAAAACGAGAATATCGATTCCAAGATTGGTATGCTCAAACGAGCCACCATTTGTAGGGCATGTTTAGAGATAAAGTTTACATTGAATAATGATGACGATATTAACCAATATATAAGTGTTAGGGCTACCCTTAATAATATTGGACTTTTAAGATGGAACCTTAACTCTTAATATGTGTAGCCAATGTAGTGATACAAAAGAATTCATTTAGTCCACTCCAAATTTATTTAGAACAAGTAGTAGTTAGTTGTGAATGCTGATGTTTCTCTATTTCAAGCAATAACTTTTAACTTTTTCCAACAAATGATACGGATCGTTTTTCTTTCAGTAAGTATCTTGCTTGGTATCTGAAGAGGAGCAAAGCTGTGAATAACAGTAAGAAAGTAGTGGGAGTTATGGGAAAGGGCCACATGAACGGAGTTATACACTCACTTGTTTCAGATCAAGGAAACTTGCGATTCCGAGACCTTCAGGGGACGACTATGGCTGGGTTGGTTCCATTGTCAAAGACTTGGTACGAGATGGTGTAAATGGCATTCTACTATGGCTATTGTATGAACAGTAGGTAAAATCAATACTATAGAACATCATGCGTTTAGATCTTCAGTTTTTTTTTTTTTTTTTTTTTTTGACATATATGAAAATTTAAACAAAAAAAATATGTATATATAGAATTTTACTACTTTTTTGGAGAATTTGTGTGGGCGAAATTTTGATGTAAAGAAAATAATTGATGTATTTGTATTACTGTAATTGGTGTTTGATATTTATTCTTGCCTTGATATGGGTGTGATTAATATTCATTTCCTGCTACCATGGAATATTAAGGGCTTGTTTGGCAAATAAGAAAAAAAATTTAGATCTATTTGGATAATTTTCTTCGATTAGATTCATTAAAAGAAACTGGTGTAAGATTGCTTCTCCAGGAAAGCAGAATCCGAAACGGGCCATAAGGTATGTTTGTGCGTATGAAACAGTGGAACAATGCTCGGTTCAATCTAATGTCGACAAGTGATTTGATCAATAAATTTGTTGATTCGTGGGGAATTATTGACGAGATTGAGAAAATCTTAAAACAATATAACAAAAAGCAAACGGACACTGTTTGCAGCTACAACTTTTAAGCAAATCTAACGCAACTTAAATTATAATTGCTTTTATTCCCTCATCTCTAATCAACGGTAAGATTTAAAGACCACGTTCAAATTCTATTTAAAAATCACAATATTCTCAATAAGCCATTCGTTTATCATTTTCACAATTAAGTTTGCTAAAATCATTGAATTACGATAAAAACTTAGTACATTCTGCATTTTCGCTCTCTATAATTTACTCTCGTAAGTGTTACTCTTTTTATTTTATTTTATCAGATATTAATAATGTTCAATGAATTTTTTTTATTTTATTTTTTGTTATTATTAGCATATATTATGGAAAGTTTGATTGAAATAATCAATGTCGTGTATGATTTTAAAACTAACCCTGGTATTTTGTGTTCTCAAGAATGTGCTAAAACAGTTACTTTAGTCATGGTAACAAAATTTTGATTTTGAAAGTGTGGTCTCCAAATGGGTGGGTGGGGTCAGTGATTCGTGTAATGGCGCACCGAAAGTGCTCTTTCAAAATTTAGGATCCACAAAAAAAACATATACTTTGCTTGTTATTTGGGTTTCTTCCATAGGTCCAAAGTCCCATTCAATGGGTAAATCAAGTCAAATTAATTTGAATTGAGATTTTAGATTGTTTGCTAATTGTAGAAAAAGTTCGAAAAATTGCAAGGCAATTCTAAATTTTTAATTTGAATTTATGATGTAATTATGTATTTGATTATTAAGTACTCACTTTATTATTATCCAAAATATTTTTCCTATAATATTGGTAGGTAAAGAATGAATGTATTTGTCAAAACGATTAATATTTGTTCAAATCGAGTTATGATTGAACTTACTTTGCTAATTTCTCGAGTAGATTTTCAATTTCAACTTTGTTACGATTTCTAAAGATTGAATTTTTAAATTCATTTCTTAAAAATCACAATCCGAACCTAATCAAATTAAATGAATTCTAGAAATTCATTGAGAACTTGAGACTACTATAGGGAAGTTATAAAGCAAGTCCCTCGTAAAAATATGCTAAAAGTAAGTTTTCCTTTATTTTCTTGTCAAATTTAAATTTTAGAAGGATTTTTCCAAAAATTACCTTTGCAAAAGTAACTTTTAAAAATAGTTATGGGCCGTTTGACAGGTTTTTACTTTTGCTTCCGCTGTTTGTAGAGAGCTTATTGAAATAGCTATAGTAGACCCACTTTTTTGAAAAGCTTTTCTATTTAGATAAAGTATTATAAAAAAAACTATTTAAACATGTTCAAAAATAACTTTTTAATCTCAAAACTTATTTTTAACTTTTATAAAATCCCGTCAAACGGACGATAAGTATACTCATTCAAAAATGAGACTTTTGTGTAGAGAATCTTACGTGAAGTCCAACTTTTACACTACAAGTTTGCCAAACTCAAACATGGACCCAAAGTGAGAACAGACTATTTTCTTGTGGAAATATGCAGGTTTGCATTTTTAGCGATTCCCATTATTTTATTTCTATAATTTCAAAGAAAATGATTGATTGAATGTTCTTGGTGATTGCTAAATTTAATCTGATTGCTCAAAAATTAGAATGAAAAGCATGTGACCATACTTAAATCGTGATATCCAATTCACCGCAACAAATATGTTATACAAGCACTATACTTAGACCATAAGACTGTCCACGTTTTTCACTTGGATAGTTTCCGAAACTATTTTTTTTTTTCTTGATGAAGAAAGTTTGAGTTTTGGTAATATTTGACTAATTTGTAGACTATATGTTTGCTCTAGAATTCTGTCGGTATTTAGTGTTTAAATTTTAAACTCTGTGTGTATATCTAGTATTTAGATCATCGGTTTCTTGGTGCCACTTAGTTTCCCTTTTCCATTTTCAAGTGAGAATTCCATCCTCTAGTTGTAAATTCCATCCATCCTTCCACACAAGTCATTTTCAATGGATCATCACAAATTGGGCCCGTAGGGGCCGTGGATCCTTCTGAATCGGGCCCCCATGACCGTTAAAAGAGAATTTTTTCTTCAATTCCTCATCGAGAATCATATTTTCAACGTGCCACGAACCAAAATGCAATATTTCAAGTTGGGTTAAACAGATGTTAAAAAAATAAAAGACAATTGATATGTTTATTCGTTATTTTGTACAATATATAGTATTACATATATGTCTCAATAATTTCAAATAATAGTATTTATTTTTTATTTGAATTGCTCGAGACATTATTTCGCTCTATTCGTTGTGATTTGAATAATTATTTAATCAAGCGTGAAGAAAATACCTAGAATCTTAGTTCAACCGAAAAAGGATGTCCCACACATGCCTAATTGTTCTATACAGCAATCTTAGGAAACCCTATAAAACCCCACCTCAATATTTCTCTTTTAAAGCCTACCAAAATCTCCCTACTCTCTCTCTCTCTCTCTCTCTCACACACACACACACACACACACACACACAAAATAAAAAAATGTGCCAATTAAAATCCCCCATGCTGTCTTGCAAATGCATGTTAACCACTTTGATCACTAAAAGCCCAATATCTCAACACCAAATCAAGAAACCCAAAAAAATTACACATTTTTCCCTAGTCATTCAAGAATCCAAATCCATAGCCAAAATAGCCCTCCCAATGATCCTCACTGGGCTGTTGCTCTACTCACGTTCAATGATCTCGATGCTTTTTCTCGGTCCGCTAGGCGACCTGGCGCTGGCCGGAGGCTCATTAGCTATTGGGTTTGCTAACATAACTGGATACTCGATTCTTTCCGGCTTAGCCATGGGAATGGAGCCCATTTGTGGTCAAGCTTTTGGTGCAAAAAAATACAGTCTCCTAGGCATTTCCTTGCAGAAAACAGTGCTTTTACTTATATTAACATCTTTTCCAATATCCCTTTTATGGCTTAACATTAAACCAATTTTACTTTTCTTTAAACAAGATGAAGTCATTGCAACACAAGCTCAAGCATATCTTTTGTACTCAATTCCTGACCTTTTGGCACAATCTTTACTGCATCCACTGCGTATTTACCTTAGAACACAGTCCATAACTTTGCCTCTAACATTCTGTGCAGCAATGGCGATTCTTCTGCACATACCGATAAACTGTCTTCTCGTTCTGAAACTTAGTTTAGGTATCAAGGGGATTGCACTAAGTGCTGTTTGGACAAATTTTAACCTTGTAGCTTCATTGATAGTTTATATATTGCTTTCTGGTGTCTATAAAAGAACCTGGGAAGGTCTGTCCATGGAATGCTTTAAAGAATGGAAATCCCACTTGAATTTGGCCATTCCAAGCTGCATTTCTGTTTGTTTGGAGTGGTGGTGGTATGAAATCATGATTTTGCTTTGTGGGTTGTTAGTGAATCCCAAGAAAACAGTTTCTTCAATGGGGATTTTGATTCAAACCACTGCATTGATTTACATATTTCCATCTTCTCTTAGCTTCAGTCTCTCCACCAGGGTAGGCAATGAATTGGGAGCAAGGCAACCAGCAAAAGCAAAACTTGCAGCCATTATAGGCCTTTCAGGTATTAGAGATATATATGTTAACTTATCATCGATCAATTTCGTCTAAGAGCTTAAAATTTTGCACAGAGAAACTTTCTATTTGTTCAACACAACCTTCTCGTGCACTCCATATTTGTCTATTATCTAAAACCTCATATTTGCACACTTTTCATAAAATGATTACGGCAAGACTTAAATCCAAGACCTCTATCACATAGACTAATTTACTCATTTAAACTACATGCCAATGCTAATAAAGGTATCACAGTCGTTTTGTTCATGAGTTTTTTTGTAAGAACTCTAACTCATGTTGCATATTCTTCCTCAATTCTTTTTTAATTTTTTTTCTTAATATTCTCACAGCCAGCTTCTTACTGGGGTTTTCAGCACTGTTTTTTACAGTAACCATGAGGAATAGTTGGGCCAAAATGTTCACTCATGACCAAGAAATCATAGCACTGACTTCACTGGTTTTACCAATAATTGGGTTCTGTGAGTTAGGAAATTGTCCACAAACAACTGGTTGTGGGGTGTTGAGAGGAACAGCAAGGCCCAAAGTTGGAGCAAACATCAACTTGGGTTGTTTTTATCTAGTCGGGATGCCAGTGGCGGTTGGTTTAGGGTTCTACGGTGGCTTTGATTTTGCAGGGCTGTGGCTGGGGCTGTTGGCAGCTCAGGCCGCCTGTATGGTCGCCATGATGGTGGTTTTGCTTCTAACAGATTGGGATTTTGAAGCCCAGAGAGCCAAACAACTTACTGGTGCTAATGACTTCGAAGAAATTGAGGAAAATAATCCGCTTTTAGCAGAAAATAAGGAAGGTCCCTAATATTCTTTAGGTGATCACATATAAACTAATCAAATTTTGTTTCTTATACATGAAATTTAAAGAAGAAGAAGAGGGACGAAGAACTAAATCAATGACATCGGCAAAAGAAATTCATGTACCAGACTTCAAATTTGACAAAAATAATTCTGGGTTCACGGCGATCGTTATTACATTAAATGTAAGTTAAAACCCAACACAGATCCATATGTTTTGGCTCGTGCATGCAAGAATCTGTGTATATTCGCCTGTGATTCTACAAACATGTACAAGTCATCCTATGTAACTAAACATTATTTACAAAATATTAAAAATCTATAAGTACGATATTCATGTGTTTTATTATTTTGTAAGATAAACATGTTTCGTTTTTCTTATTTTTTATTTTACGATTTATTATAGATTCACTAACCTGCAGGCTAATAATTTTTCTTAAGAATATATACTGATTTGATCCTATCAAGCAAATTTCCTTGAGAAACAAAACTTTGAATTTGTTCTAGAAATATATGATATATCAATAGTCAAACTTTATTTTCAAACACGAGTATCATGAAACTCACAATTTTTATCACACGTTTCATGAATTTTTATCAAAATCTATTTAATTTTTTATTAAAAACTTTGTCAAACGATCCCTAACTAATGACCACATCATTGATAGCAAATAAATTATGAATCCTTCGACTTCAAGAATCTTTTATCATCACTGTTAGTCATTCATCATTAAATAAATTCAAAAATCCAAATCATCTACATCTTTAATAATCACAGCAGAATTAATATAAATAAAATAAAATCACAACAACAACAACAACAAAAAACCATAGTAATTTTGATCTACTAACTTGTGCTTAACTAACGATCAAATTGTCAAATCTCTCTTCCCCTTTTCACGTCAAATCTTTTTAAATATATAACCTACATATTATGCCTAAAATTCATTCACAGCAAAAGAACTGATTTTGTCCGGTGGCTCTCTGCAAGTGGTTTCTTTTACTATTATTATTATTATAATAATAATAATAATAAAGAAGAAGAAGAAGAAGAAGAAGAAGAAGAAGAAGAAGAAGAAGAAGAAGAAGAAGAAGAAGAAGAAGAAGAAGAAGAAGAAGAAGAA
>CAIGRB010052103.1:20724-37936 GCA_903798255.1 Fraxinus quadrangulata | reverse complement strand
CAGGCTACTAGTCTTTCCAGATGGAGGCAGACATCTTTTCGAGAAGAATTCTGCAATGCTCTTCGTTTTCCCACAACTCTTTTCTGCAAATGCACATGGGAAATCATTCTCATCATATCATCGTACATCAAGAGGTTCTCGCTGATTGCAGAAATAATTACGTCAAGTTATAACGGTAATAACTATACCTGGTGATACAGACAGACCAAGCTCAGCCAGAATTTCTTTCTTAACCTGCCTCGCAAAGAAATAATTAAAATCAGTAAGTTTCTGCTTTAGTCTCGGCAATCAATCATTTTTCAAAGAAACCGCCGACTCATACCACATTCAAATAATTCACTTCCAAACGTGATGGTCAGGCCATCATAAGCAATTAATAAAGCTAGAACTAAACACAGCAATAACAGAACTTCCTCCAAATATCTTAACTATCTCCCATGACAAAATGAAAAAGGTTTTCTTTTCATACATGAAGATTCAATTCACAACCAGGAGATTTCCCACTTCAGCAAGGACTAAAGTTTACCAGCTAGATGATAAAGCCATACAGAAAATGAATAAAAAGTTTTCTTTTTTAAATATGAAGATTCAATTCACAAACAGGAGAGAGCACATATGATGAAAAGGACTACATTTTACCCATTAGATGATGAAAGCCTAACAGAAAATAAACTTTTAAGTTACCTGCCAACGATTATCAGAGAACTCTGATATTTCACGCACTTTGTTCCTTAATTGGGATTTTGGGACAGCCGGGAACTTATTTTGCAAGGACTCCAACACCTTGCCTATACTCTGTGAGCACGATTGGATTACAGATACCTATAAAATTTAGATAATTTCAAGTGTGAATTAAGCTAGAATATTAAGTGGTTGTTTATTACATCATGGATATGAAAATAGGTTAGCCACAAGGTTCACACAAGCAAACTGCATATGTTTTGTGGTGTCTACTACACAATAAAATGAACTTACAATTTGAGGCAAGTCTGAGTTCAATATAGCTACAGCACTTGCCACTGGAGTCGTACTTGACTTACTACTTGAAGGGGAAGCTTCTTGATCCTCATGTACTGTGTCATTACAAATTGATATCTCTATTGGGGGGCAACCCGGGTAAGGAATAATACTCAAAGATTGCAAGCACTTTTGTTCAAACTTCTGCACATCAGTGAGCCCTTCAGTCGGTAACAGAATAGCCTTTTCATGCACAAGATTCAATATCATCAAGGGATGGTTTTTCCGAAGTGCATGCTCTGTCAAATTATTCAGATACTTCTGTTGTCGAAGCAAGGTACAGAATTCTTCATTCTGCCCAACCGGTTCAGGATCAGGCAAGTTTCTTGTCTCCTCAACCAATTTATCAGATTCCATTTCATCATCCTGTACGCCCTACACGGCACAATGAAGACCAATAAACTTGCTGACCACAGATCGATATCTCCAAAAAATTGAAAATAAAATAAATTAGCATTTTCAGCTATCCTCCCTCTGCCACCAACTCCCATCTTTAGCAGAAAATTCATTTTCAATAAAAAGCCCCAATAACGAAATAAAGAAATATGAAAAAGAAATAACTTGTAAACACGCACATTCCAGAAGAAACACAGAGATAAATATATTATTGTACTCTTAAGATAAACTGAAAATTCAATTTATACAGCAATATAAATTATAGTACCTCATTCTCCGAGAGATATCCATCAGGTACAAAAAAGCCATCTTCACTCTCATCTTCATCATCACCTCTTGAATGTCCTCCTGCAGTTTCATCTTCATCATCCTTGTCGCAATCTGATAGGCTTTCACCAGGCTCCGCCTATGCAATCAAATATTAGTTGCCAATCTTTTAATATTTAATCACATGTACAGCAAAGCAGGAATACCTCTTCCCACTCCCCATCACTATCAATTTCATAGTCTAAGTCTGGATCCTTTGCAAATGGATGACGTGCTCCAACAGCTGGACTGGAGTAGCAAAAACACAAGCAATCAGAGTTACGATAATATACTATTTCAAATTAGTGTGACATCACTTCTTGATGATCTTCTTGTACCTTTTTATAGGCACCATGTATAATTCAACTACGATCATGCAGGGACCAAATTCTTTTTCAATGGTTTAAAACATACATGGATGAATAAACAGGACAACCACCTTGGACGCTGTACACACGAACAGCTTCAATGATTGTACCAATAAACTTGTCAACAGACAAAGATAGCAAGCTAAGTGACTCAACTAGTGTCTTGAACAAAATAACACTATCAAATTGCTTAGTAGGAGAACAGAAGGTCTTCTAAGTTAATAAATAGTAACTGGTACAGCTCCAAGAGAAAAATTTAAAATGTCATGCCTTAGAGCTAGGCTATTCAATGTGGCAATCCTCTCTAGTACCAAATTACCAGTAAAATGCCTGTGTTTAATTGTGCTAGAACAGTATAGATAGGCAGGACTCATTATTCAACCATCAACTTCACACATTAAAACCAAGAATGTCCTACACTAACCAATAATAACAGTCATAATCTCGAAATTTCTAATTAAAATTCTATCCGTGGATGCCTTCCATATGCACAAAAAAGATATACAAAATGATATACGAACAGATACCACATTGCACTTGCAAAACTATATTAATTAGAGTACAATAATATAACATGACAATTGCGCTCACCTTTTCTTGGACCAAACACCATAAAAGGCAGGCCTATAACTCTTATCAAACTGTAAAAGCTGCCTATTCCTACTGCGCTTCTGGCCATTGGGAGGAATACTAACATTTGTACAAGATAATCGCTCATCAATATTAGAGTCATCCCATCCATCCACAAGCTTCTCTAGGCTCAAGTCTTCATCACAGGTCGATTCTCTGTTAGTACTAAGCTTAAGTTCCTTGACCAGTTCTGTCTTAGGCTTCTGACGAATTCCCCAATGCATTTTCCTGTTAGAACGAACTGTGCGTCCAAAACAACGCCAAGATCTCAAGTGTGATCTGAAAAAAGAAACCAAGATAGTGTCTTATACAATATAAACTACTTGAGTATTTTACAAGATATCCACAACAAATGGGAAAGGTAAGGAACCCACTTCCATAGATCTTCTTCATCAAATTCTTCACCAAGGTTTAGAACAGAGTCCATAGCCATAGTAACTGTTCCTGACATCCTTTCAACCCTGTTAGGGGATTGATCAGATGTTACCTGTTTAATTGCAGCGTCGTCATTCTGAGAAGTTGAATTAGCTTTGTTTTTTTTGAGAAAACGCTCCATGAGTGATGCTTGTTTTTGCAGAGAAAGTCGTTTTTTTGACTCAGCTACTTCCTTCTCCTTGCGCCGCCGTTCTTTCTCTGCTTCCTCTTGCTGCCTTTTCAGCTGTTTCCGCATTTCAGATTCTTCCTTCTCAACGCGCCACTCCTCCTTCTCGGCCTCATCTTTTAACCGCTTTAGTTCTTTTTCCTGAAAGGTTGTGGAACTTCAAATATATGAACCAAGATAAAAGATAATGGCAAGCTGAAAGCTGTAAAAATCTACATCATTTGTATACAAGTTTAACTTAAACATAACAAGACATGAAAGCCAGTTCTTGAATGTTAGTGTGTAGAGACTCTAAAGCTACATTATTCGGATTCATAGTCTCCATTAATATATAACAAAACTATGGTTTTCCATTTAATAAAATCAAAATGATAGTTTAATCATAAGGTCAAAATGTTATTCTATACAAACAATACATAGAACATTTGCATTAAAGAATTAAGATTTTTAATTGTACAGCAGCCAAATAGAATGTACAAGATTTGAGTCAGGACTTACAGTTTGCAACTTTTCTTTATTAAGCTCCCGATCCATCCATATCCTCTCTTTCTCCATCTGCCGTTTGCTTTTCTCCATTTGCCTGATTAAAAGTTTTTCTTCTTGCTTGGCTTCTTTCTCGGACCTTCACCATTATAAATACTGATTGAGTCCATGACCAAAAACCAACAATAGGAAAAAACTATACCTGGGATACATACACTTCAGCAGCATTTTTCTGGGACATGGTCTCCATCAACAAACGGACATCTGCTTCAGTTAAAACCTTGCTAAGCTTGTCTGAAGCTTTTATCAAATCTTGTCTGTAGCTCTGATGGCCCTCTGATTTTTCCAGTGCAGTTATCATTGCTGAAACAGACTCAAATTGTCAAGTAAACCACTAAAATGATCACACTATTAAGATTGTTCCATTCAATGAAGTTTCAGAAATGGACCAACTAGAATAATTGTACAATTTATTCTAAAGAAAGAATAAGAGAAGTGCCAAGCAAATTATTTGCATAAAAATTATCACATAAACAACTATTATCAAATGAGATAACTTCTAGCTTTACATATTTTGGCCATTGTTTGAAGATCAAATGCTTGTATAAATTAACTACAAAGCACTACACACCACGGTTTACTAGAATGAAATCAATATGAGATCATGGACCTTGTGCTCATACAAACAGAAATCAATACACTATTTCAGCAACAATTTGAGGAGAATAACAGCACTTAAAAGTTAAATGGTCTTAATTCCTGATTAATGTTCACTGCATATCCTCAGTAACTAAACCATTCAGAAAGGTGGACATATAACGAGATGTAAGGTTTTTTTCAATGACCATTATTTGAACCCAAACTCAAAACTACAGCTGGACAAAACACAGAGCATGAGATGCCAATGTTTACTAGTGCACATCCCCAATGTAAAAGAAATAACAGTTTCACACATTAAACAACTATATCCCCTGGCCAAAAAAGAAAAAAAACCTAATGAGCGATAATAATAAGTTAAAAGAGACTCACCAAAAGAAATTATAACAAGAAAACAATTGGAATAGTCGAAAAATAGGTTGAACCATCCAGCACTAGAATTAAACAGAATACGGTTTCAGTTACCATGGGTTAATGACAACTGGACAGGGATATTACTATGGCCACAAATCCCTTGCATGGATCTGGCATTTCTCACTCCCAATAAATCAAATGCACTTATTTTAAGTAGCAACTCACTAAGAAAACATGATATTTGGAAATGAATTATATCCTCTCCACAGCTTCCAGCATATCAATTAAATTGGTCAGAAATTTTAAGACTCTTTCCATTTCCACAATACACCTCCACATAATTTCCTCACTGGATGACAGACTGAGAAGAAAACTTCTGAAATCATTTTCATAATCATTTTCGAAGATAAAAATGGCAAGGATCTCAAACATGCACCCATTTTACAGCACACATGCTTCAATTCTACTATATAGCTTCTTCATCAAGGTTTTCTTCAAAAACACCAGCAATTAACTACTCCATTTTCTTCGTTCCAGTGATGGGATAAATTAACAAATTTCAGCTCCTGTACTGCCGTTCTTACAAAACTGACAAATCTTAAAATTTAATTGTGCCAATAAATTCTCTTCACAAGGAGGTAGTTCTACCATTATTTCGCCCTGTAAATTAAATTTCTCTACACAAGATTCATTATATCCTTCTTTCCTTTGGGTCGTGGGACATCAAATGTCTCCTGGAGACACTAATTAAAATATAGAACAATAAAAATGAGTACTAATTTAATCTCTATCATGCACTTGCAGTGCATTTTCCTACTTTGCCAGTTTTCCCATCTATATTAGCCGTCTTAGCCCCTGGAAATGAATAACTATTATTATAGTCCACTTTAGCCTTGAACGACAACAAAATTTATTCCGTTAAGGGTTTGTTTGAGCACCATTTTTTAGGTAAATAGATTTTGAAATATTCATTTTTTTTTATCGTTTTTTTTTTTTAGAATGTGTGCTTAAAAAGTACGAAAATATTTCAGGTTTACGTACAAAAAAATTTATTGGATCAATGTGCAGTTGAAAATGAGTTTTTAAAGTATGGGGCTTAAACAGGGACTAAGTCACAATTCTTCGGAAGATAAAGATAAATGACATAGTTGGTCCAAGTACTTTGAAAAAATTTATTAAATTAAGTCAAAATGATATGGAAGATGAAGAAATATGATTAAATAGCATGTATGAACAATGCTTTGAAACAATTGCAGATAAACAAATCCCTGTTTAAAAGCATGAACATTTATTTGTTAGCATTTCTTTTGTGAAAAGAGTGACATTGATTTTTTTAAAAGCATGGATATCTTTCTTCCATAAAAACCGTTTGCCTTTTAAACAGTTTCAATTTTTAAGAGTTAAAATAATGTTTTGTTTCAGTCTTCAACTCTAGGAATAATTTTTTTTTTTTTTTCCCTTCAACTCTCTAGGCTACCACCTTCAACCTCTCTCCTTCCATCCACGCAAGTGCCTTTCCTTCCACCCCCACACCAAATCTTATTCCTCACATTTCTTTGAATTTTCTAATGGGACATGTCAGTCAAGTTCATCAATCTTTTCTTCTTCCCATTTTTATTTTTTTGACTTTTTGGAATGGATCTACAGCATGAGAGATATGCTGACAGGATATCAGCAACCTTTCCAGTTCAAAAAACTCAAAACGAAAAGGGGACACACCACGTGGCATTCTGACACATTAATAACCAATTCACCAGCACCAGTGGCATGTCGGTGATTCATATATCTACTCAATACTACATCTTCCTCCTTATCTTTCACTACAATTTTAATTTAACTATCATAAACTTGATTATAGATAAAGGGCGTAAACCAATGTTTTATAACTTTGTAGATGAATTGATAAAGTAGAATAGCAGACAAGGATACACATAGCTGTCCCAGACAAGGATACTCTGTCCAGTTGTTTCTTGACCAATTAAAGTTTATGACAGAAGGTGGACAAATGGAAGGTAATTTAGCTAATGTGCTAAATTTTCTAATTCATGTTCCTGCCTCCTTTATAGAGCAGCAGGTGACCATATTATAAACACTGGAGGTTGGTCTACTATTAATCAGACTGACTTAAATATACATAAAACATATTTGCACAGCAATCACAAGTGTACAAACCAATTCCATATTATAGCAAGCCGATATTTATATGCAGTTGAGCAGTAGAGACTTACCCAATACAGCAGTAATTCTTTCGTGGATTTTTTTTCGACAAGTACGCCGAACTTTCAGAGTAGCTCGCATTGATTTTGGCATTAGTTTCAAATCTCTTGTCTACGAAGAACATAATATAAACAAGTTGAGATTAGCCTTACAACAGTAGCAGAATGCAACATACTAAGAATTACATATATTGAACAAGAAATATTCAACAAAGTTAATGCCAAAGTAGTAGAACAAAAAATAAGAAGGCACAACGAAAACAAAATGAAAATAACAATGTTATCAGTTATGCAACAAGGGAGCAATATTACAAAAGTAAATGGTTAGTGTCCTTTACTTAAGATTTCATAATCAATGGGCAAATATGGAATCCAAAAATAAGGTACACGCATTTGCACATACTAGGTCAAGCACTTATATCAAAAGATAACACACTTGTGTATAAAACCCAATGTAAACATATAAGTCATAAATGCAACAATTAGTTCGCGCAATGCCAAATTTCCAATTTTGATGCATATATCTCGACTATTTTTATATAAATATATAAAAAGTGCCGAAATGTGACAATTAAAAGTCTCCTAGCCGTTTGACCCTTTCTAAAAATAAATAAACAGGAACTCCCATATATTGCATAAAGAAGGAATCATGATACATGACTAAACAACCTAGCTAACCCAAAGCTTAATCAATTCTATGCGCATCCATCCTAGCCGGACTAAATTTAGACGTGAAGCACATTAAACATGCCAATATAATCATAAGATTTACTCCCCCTCCCCCCTCCCTTAAAATGACAATATATAACAAAATCTACTAAAGATGCCCAAATAACATAAGTTCGAAACCGTAAATCAAAATCCAAAGATTTAGGGAAACATTAATACAAAAGTAAATTGAGAAATCTACCTCCCAGTACCAGAGAGCAGACTGAGATTCATCCTCCAAAATGTCAGTATCTGCGTTGGACACTCCATAGCATAATCTCTGCCCAACTAGAAGCACACTGTTCTTCACACTAGTCTTACTAACACTATCACCATTTCCAGTTTTACCCGTAACTTTCTCAAAAATGTCATCCACAAGCTTTGACAAAGGAAGTTCACTCTCTTCCATCAAACATGCAATCACGCCATTTAAAGAGGCGGAAGAAATCCCAATTTTTTCCACATTTTCCAACAACGTCCGTCTTTGCTCCAACACTAAATCTTTGCAGAATTTGATTAAACTGTTGATTTCCTCGCGGAATCCGTTGATTTTTGCCTCTTTTTCTTCTGGGCTTGCGGTACATACAGATTGATCCCCTCTCTTTCTCTTCGATGCCTTCTTTTTCTGATCTGCGCCGTTCGATTTCGGGCTGTTTTCATCAGCTCCGTCGATTATCATCGGTTCAACTTCCGCCATTACTGCATACAATTACTCTATATCTTTTGACAAAAATAATGGAGACCCAGATAAGGAAGTCAAAAACCCTGGTCGAAATTATTTTCGAGATTGCTCTCAAACCGAGAAACGCCAGAAACAGCGGCAAATGGAGGACTTTTTTGGGAGAATTTCGTACACTCCATTCACTGATTTTCCAAGATAACCCTAAAGAGAAAGATAGGAAACGGTTCAGATGATGATAAACGAGAGATGAATAAACCTTCTTGGAAGTCTAGATGGTGCCTGATTTTTCAGTGTTGAACTTTTTGGAGTGAATGCTTTCAGTGATTTTTTTTGTAAAATTACAAGGATTATGGCGTTTATTTATTTATTTCCCGCCAGTGCGAAACATACTTGGCTCCAAATTACGTGAATTTTCAGTGTTGGCGCCTAATTTCGATACATTTGTCCGCCGTTTGGTGCTCCACCGTAAATCCCCCAGTGCGCTGTCAACGCCACCTCGAAAGGAAAGAGGTAATAGTTATTAATAATTTCGGCTTTGCACGTTAATGTAGGAAAATCTAATACATTGTTTGGTTTAGTTAAAATTAGATTTATTTTTTATAACAATCGATAAAATATGTTGTTAAAAAAATAATGAGAATTGTTAATCTTATAAATTATATGATTGAAAATAAATTTGAAATAAAATATTAAATTTAGAAAATGAGAACCAAACCAGGACGAAATACAAATTGGACCACCATCTCATTCTCATTGCTCAAGAAAAATTATGACTGAAGTTGTTCACTTATTAAAACCATATTTTGTTTAGTTAAAAAATTATATTTCTAGCAGGTTTTGATAAATAAATAAAATATGTGGTTGAAAAATTTGTAGATACTATAAAATATGTGATTGAAAATGAATTTGAAGAAAAAAAATTAGTTTTTATAAAGGAAAATGATTGTTTTACATACAGATTCTTTTACAAACTGCTGAGATGACACAAAAAAATAAAAAAAAGTAAATTTTTTTATTTGATTAGTGAGATTTTGATTTAATCAAATCGCTTAAGATCATTTGTTAGTTACCAAATCTAAAAATTGTGATGTAGCACATCCATTTTAAAAATGGTGGTCAAAAAGTAACTTGTGTAACATGGTATCTAACTTCAATTTCATGGCATTTAAATTTTAAGCTTTTTTTTTTTTTTTTAATTTTGAAAGCTCCGTTTAAAATGTAATTTTTTTATTAAAAAAATAACTACACCCTCATTCTCAACTAAATAGAAATAAACTAGATGGGAAACGATTCAACAAAACAACGTTCTAGGGAAAGATGCAACAAAATAGTGTTTTGTTTACATTTTTAGTAACTTTTAAAAGTTAGATAATTGGAGGAAAATCTAAAGATGTCAGAGCTTGTTTGATAATAATTAAAATTCAATTAAAATTGAAAATATAGTCGTTATTGAGTCTCACTCGTCTAATAAAAGTCAACAAAAAGGGCTAAATTTTCAATTTTAATTCAATTTTAATCTCTCTCAAACAAGCTCGAAATAAGGTTCAATCTATTAACATTTTGCTCATCCTATGTAACGCTCCGAAAATTTTAGAATAAAATTTTATTTTTTTATATATTATATTTTTAATATTTAAAAAAAATGAGGACTAAAATAAAATATGGTTTAAATTCCTATCTTATTTGAGCCAAATAATAATGTATCGATAGAGTGATAAATGTTGATTTTGATAATAGTAATCTTTTTGTAATTTGGATAGAGTTTGATTGCAATCTTAATTTGATAAAATTTAAAAGTAATCATAATTTTATTATTTGAAATCAATTCTTATCCAATTTGATAGACACAATTTTTCATCCCAATTGTACCAGACTCAATGACCTTTTTCTTTTTTTACTATAAATAGTGTGCAATTGTCCCACAATCCACCACCAAAGAATTTTACATGTCAACTTTCATAGAAAACAGCTGTAAATTGCAAATATATATATTATCATAAGCTCGTTTGATCAATTAAGGTAAGATATTTTTATGCAATTGGTTCGTTTCGTTTCGTTGTACTTTTATATTCAGTAATTTATGCATGAATTGTCAGTGGACCTTCGACTTCTTTATCAATAGATAAGAGATCCTACGTGAATTTAAGATGACCTAGGATAAGTGTGTCGTTTGATCACTGATTTACTTCATGAGAGAAGAGTGGTATGAAGTATTTATTTTATTAATATATAATTGTGCACGTGGACTACACTTATCTTACTAATACTCGATTTTACAAAATTTTACAGGTTAGTTAGGTCAATTAGAACAGTCGCGGGATGGTAATGCGACTAACAAGAGGAATCGAAGAGATAAAATATTAAATTTATTTTTTTCATTTAAATTATTAGTCAATTTAATTTGTTCAAATATAATTATTTAATTTGTGATTCTGTTTTCCTTATGGATATTTCAGTTATTTTTATTTAAATAATATTATTTTATCGTTATGCAAAATTAAATTTTTGATAAACACTCTAGTATTTGTGAAATTTTGGAGCGTTGCACCTTGATATCAAAGCAAATATTTTGTTTTCCTGTAAATTTTGTAGTAAAATAAAATAAAAATTATTATTCACGTGAACATTGCTTGACACTGTTCATACGAACAGTGACGAACAGTATGTGTCACTGTTCACATGAATAATGACCGTGCTATTTTTAAAAAATAAATTAAAAAATTAGATTTTTCTTTTCTTTTCTTTTGTTAAATAAATAATATTATTAATTGTTTTAAGTAATTAAATAATAGTTTTTAAACGTTACTTCAAATTATGATTGTACATATTTATATATTTAGTTCTAGCTTTCGGGTGATATTTTAAAATTTAGCAATTAAAAAATTCATATTTTAAGAGATCTCAAGTTTCATTTATTGTTTGAGTTTCTTGATTTGCGTATTCGCAAGATTAAAATGTTTTGTCAAAAAGACCTAAGTTGTCCAAGAAGAGCTTGAAATTTAAGTAGTCCGCTTGTGACCCCCTTCCTCATCTGGAAGTCTTTGGTTGCGCGTTATTCAAATTAATGAAACAAAAAATAATAATTCAAACTTTTTCCAAATTTAAGAATATTTTATTTTCTAAAAATTTATATTTCGAGAAAATTCTATTTTTTTGGAAAAAAGGGAGGGGGTGGGTGTATTTTCATAAACTTTAGGAGTTTAAAGATAATGCAAAGTTTTAAACATACAATTTTATAAAGAATCATTGGCACGTGACACTCACTATTCGACCACTCACCAATTGATCCCAATGTATGAAATGAAATGTCATTCTTTTATCATGATTATGAGTTTTCTTGATTTGTGTTATGATATAATATCAATGGTCAATTATTTAGAACTTTCAAGTAGTTGAGGTATTTCGAGGACAAATTTTTTTTAAGAATGGGGGATTATAACGCCACGAAAATTTTAGTATAAAATGTTATTTGTTTTATATACTATATTTTTAATATTTTAAAAAAAAATTGGGACTAAAATAAAATAGGTTTTAAATTCATATCTTATTTGAACCAAATAATTATGTATCGATAGAGTGATAAATGTTGATTTTGATAATGATAATCTTTTTGTAATTTTGATAGAGTTTGATTACAATCTTAATTTGATAAAGTGTAAAAGTAATTATAATCTTATTATTTGAAATCAATTTTTATCCAATTTGTTAGGCACAATTTTCTAGCCCAATTGTATCATGACTCAACCACTATTTTTTTTTTAATATAAGTTGTGTGCAATTGTCCCACAATTCACCACTAAAAAAATCTTACACGAGAACTTTTATATAAAGCAGATGTAAATTGCAAGTGTGTGTGTATATATATATAATCAAAAACTTGTTTGATCAATCGAGGTAAGATATTTTTGTGCAAGTGGTTCATTTCCTTAAACTTTTATATTCAGTAATTTATGCACGAATTGCCATAAACCTTCGAGTTCTTTATTAATATATAAGAGATTCTACATGAATTTAAGATGACCTAAGATGGGTGAGTCGTTTGGTCAACGATATATTCCATAAGAGAATGATGGTATAAATTGCTTATTTTATTGATATATAATTGTGTAGGGAAATTACAAGTATTTTACTGTGTATTTTTAAATATTTTCTCTTACAAAATTTTACAGGTCACTTAGGATCGATTGGAACATTGGCGGAATGATGATGCGACTGTCGAGAGGAATTGAAGAGATAAAAAATTACGTTTATTTTTTCTTTTAAATTATTAGTCAGTTTAATTTATTTAAAGACATTTATTTAATTTGTGATTATGTTTTCATTATGGATATTCCAGTTATTTTTATTTAAATAATATTATTTTATCGTTCTGCAATAATTGAATTTTTGTTAATACTCCAGTGTTTGTAAAATTTTGCGTGTTACACCCTAGACAGAGTCAACATTTCTACAACCCCAGGTCGTGTTAACTGCTAAGTTTGGAGTTGAAGGCATTCTAGTCATATGACTTGGCTAGCTTTAAGAGCTTAGGCATGTGCCTTTAAAAATCTAATTTGCAAGCCGATTATGATTTTTAGAAAAAAATCCATAATTGTTACTTTTACGAAAGCTTACACTCTAAAGCTACCATTCATTCTTTTCATTTATGTTGTGGGCAAAAAGTGTAAGGAAATTCTAGGATGATGGGATCATATTAAAGGGCTGGTGGGCTTTGGAGGATATTGGAGATGCACATGGGTTTGAAGTGGGAGGTTGGCAAGCCAGAGTTGGAAAGAGTCGGTGCCTACTTTGGGTGTTGTGGGGGCAAGAGAAATAGTGTAGTGCATTTCGCGGGATGAGAGATATCTCTTTAGCTTGGGAAAGATAGTGATGCAAGATGAATTAAAATTTTGGAAGAATTAGAATTATAGTCAAGAAGAAGAGAAATAAAAAGAAGAAGAAGAAGAAGGGAGGACAGGGAGAGAGAAAACGGGGCTGCAAGCCACTATTCAATTCATCATATTCATCAACTGTTTAAGTTACAATATGAAAATCATATAAATAGTAAAAACCTAGCTAAAGATGAGTGTGGGCCAACCTACTACTAAAAGTCCAATAATAGAAAGCATAAATGACAAAGTCCAATAAACATAAAATTAAATCTCAACTAATAAAGCTCATTAACAATAAAATTACGCCTCGGCGATGTCCGCATCAACTCTCCTGTGGTGGGAGAAAACTCGACCCGTCGAGTGGATAAGCTTCTACCACGGGAGATGATCTTTCGTAAGAACCAAATATTGAAACTCAACAAATAATGTCAACGCCAATTGCAAATTATCCCCAAGAATATGATCTGTATCAGGTGGAACTACCCAACAAGCAAGGAAGCACCCAATTTCTCCATCATTGGTCAACACATATGCTCATCTAAAATAATATCAATTGTATCTTTGTGTGCTGTAACATATGGTATTGAAGTAAGAATATTAAGATGGATAGGTTGACAGTCCATAAAGCTAAATAGAAAAGGATCATCAAAGGAATTGAAATGACATTTGTAAGTAATGAAGTTCTCAATATATAAAATAAAGTGGCAACCAAAATGTGATAAAAGATCAATGCTATGTACATTTGGACCAACATGCTTCTAAATTTTAAAACTACCAGCACTACGAGCTTGCAATAGAACATAATCCCCAATATTAAACTCAAAAAGTCGTTTATGCAAATCATCTTGAAGCTTATATGATGCATTACTTGCTTCAAATCTATTGATCTCAATATGCAAATTATGAAGATGATGTACAAATGGCTCAGTTGATATCGACAAAATAGCATGTGGGGACATGGGAATAAGATCCAAAGGTTTCATAGGCTCATAACCGTGAACGAATTTAAAGGGACTCATACTTATTGATCAATTCACAAAATTTGTATATATAATTTGAACTGTTGGGACGATCAACTTTAAATTCCCAAGATTCTCCTTAAAAAGGGCATGATTGCGCGAAACAATAGCATGTTTGGGTTGGATAAGGGTACAACATACAGTATTTGACTGAGAGGTATCGAGGACAAGGGGTACAATACCTCGATTCATAGGAAAATTCCGATTACTACCTAACAAGGTGTTCTCACTATCATCAAATTCTTCAAATTTAAGTTAATAGATTTGATCTTCTAACCGCTCATCTATTATATCTTTCATTCTTCAATAACTAAGGATCGGCTAAGATATTTGGAAGAGATGTTACCACCATGCTTTTCATATGGAGCACCAATAATCAACTCATAATCTCGGACTAACGAGTAAGCGTGATCAAGAGTAATGACACCTCGAAGGAAGAGCTCGTGCCTAAGATCATCTCTTAGCCCTTGGTTAAACCTACGCACAGTCAGGGCCTCATCCTCAATGATATGACATTTCAGTCGAAATTCCTCAAATTCAGCAATATACTCAGTCACTAACCGATTTCCTTGTTTAAGGGCAGTCCATTAAGTAAGAATTTCAAAATCTAAACAACCGTCATAATTAGGAGCATCTACTTTATTGCTTTTAAAGAAACGCTCTTTATAACGTGGAAAAGAATGAGTATTGTAACGGTCATAATCTCGTTCTTGGTTACGAACCCAATCCCCATCCTTATGGTTGTGTCAAGAATACTCTTGACTACCTTGTCGACAAAGATGTTGTCTATTACAGGATACTTTAGAATTATAGCTATTAATCGAATGAGGGATTTGCTTAAAAGTGGATAACCAAGCAGCTAAATCTCTATTTTCCTCACGAGTAACGACTATTTCAGTTTGTAATTGTGCTAATTAACGAGTGATGACATCAAATTAAGTTGGGTCCATGGTTAGGTTACGAGAACTAGATGTGATAGGGCGACCACTACGCAATTGCATGCAATGTACTACCAACTAAATGAAGTATATAGAGAGATCAATGAACAAGAAGTGCAAGAAACGAAAAACAATAACTTGAGCATTTTTTTAATTTTTTATTATTTTTTTAAACTTTGGGACTATATAAATATTTAAATCCAAATATGACAAGCTAATATTGCTGATACATGTAAAATCGCAAAGCAGTGGTCAAATATTAGGCAAAAATTCGATCACATAAAATAAGGGGTATAACGGGAATTGAACAAGTCAAGTAATTCGATCACGTGAACTTTAGGTAAAATTATGGGAATTGAACACGTCAAGGGGTTCAGTCACGTGAACTTTAGGTAAAATTAGAATACAATAGCACAAAAAAAGTAATCGATGCGATTTTAAAATAAACAGTAATATAAATCAATGATAAATAAAATTAAAACTCCCCTTTGTTCACTAAAGTAGCCGAGCGCCGAGTAGCTAAACACTAGTAATTGAGCACCAAAGGCAAATGACCATAGTGCCCAATTTTGTTCGTCGAAAGAACTAAACCGATCAGCAGGTCAAAGAGAGATACCTGTAAAGATGTTAAAAATACATATTTCCTTCTTTTTTTGTTTTTTTTTTTTTGGTCTTTTTTTGGTTTTTTTTTACTAAAAGTAAATTACAAAGCAATAGAGCCTATAATCAAGCCCAAAGTTGAAAGGAAATTAAAAAAAAAAAAAAAAATAGGGCTCAAAATTGAGGCACAATTACCAAACAATGAACTAATTAAAAGCCTGGGCTATGGCCCACAATGAAAAACAAACGAAAAAAATTTTTTACTCTTTTTTTTGACTTTTTTTAAAACTAAAATTAAATTATAAATATTGGACCCAAAATCGAACCCGAAACTAAAGTAAATGACAAAAAGGATAAGGCCCAAAACAGAGGCCCAACACCAAGTCAAATTTTACTAAAATAAAGGCCCAAAACAAATTAGGTTTTGAGCTTCGCAGGGCAACCAACGAGATTCCTTCTCCTCCAGGTTTTTCTCATCTTCCTCGCTATCTAATTTCTTCTACGTCTGTTGTCGATGGAATAGACACGGGGTGCTGAATTTGCGGGGATATTAGGTGATGATGGCGATGGGAAAAGTATTGTGGATAGCGGAATTAGGGACGAAGGACACCAGGTGCGAAAGTTGTTATGGATTGATTGATGAATATGCCATGCAGATGGGTTTTGGAGAAATCTGATGTAGGCTGTGATTTTGTGGAATATATGGATTAATTGTTGGTAGGCTGTGGTTTTGTGGACTATATGGGCTGTTTCAATTGTTCAACTGTTGGGGTGACTGGGTCGGTTTTATTGAAACTGGAAGATGAGGTGTGGTTGCAGCCGTTAGCGAGAATGGAGACGTTGGTACTGGAAGAGGAGATGTATACGGTGGTTTGTATGTGTGTAGCCAGGTGGGGGTTTTTGCAGTGATGGTATGGTGGTGTATGGTTGTTGGACGGCGGTTATTTGATTTTGGTTTGGTGGTTTGGTGTTTTGCAGTTTGGTAGTTGTTAGCAGTTTTGGGTTTTGCAATTTAGCAGTATTTGGGATGTAAATTGATGATGGAAACCAGGTTTGGCTCTGATACCAAATTTGATGCAGGATGAATTAAAATTTAGGAAGAATTAGAATTATAGTTAAGAAGAAAAGGAAGAAACAGAAGAAGAAGAGAGGACGGAGAGACAGAAAATGGGCCGCAAGCTACTATTCAATTCATCATATTCATCAATTGTCTAAGTTACAATATGAAAACCATATAAATAGTAAAAACCTAGTTGAAGATGGGACTACTAAAAGCTCAATAATAGAAAGTATAAATGACAAAGTCTAATAAACATAAAATTAAATCTCGACTAATAAAGCCCAATAACAATAAAATTACGTCTCG
>CAIGRB010052103.1:0-15977 GCA_903798255.1 Fraxinus quadrangulata | reverse complement strand
TATTGCTTCATCGATTTTAGCATATGATGATTAATCTGTTATGGCCAAATTTCATATAGTAGTCAAATGGCAGGATTATAATCTAAAAGTATCAAACAGATAATTGATTCTTGCTTAATATCATACGGAAATTGTTGCAAATAGCTTCAACGGTGGTTCCCTTCGGTAACTTCTAATATTTTCAAAATCAGCAAACCACAGGGCGTTCGGAGACCTAGTAGAAGATGTTAGTTCACGATTTGGCATTGCAATCTGAAGGAGAATAACTCCAAGGACGTTTTCCATTTTAATTTTGAATTAGCCAGTTTTTGAGAAAAAATTGTTCTTTTGAATGTGCGTTACAATTGGTTTATTTGAGTGATTAGTGGGTTATATATTTATGGAATTATTTTATATCTTAGTTAATATTTTAGTTATATAAATAGAGTAATTATATTACCACTACGAATTTTATTATGAGCACCACAATTAAGTATTTTTTTCTATTTACTTAAATAAAATTACATAAACGAAATTTTAATTATTTTTGTATAAAATAATTTATTGTTCCGCGACAAACGTAAACCTATTTAATTTAGATTTGAACTTTCTATTTATTATCAAGCAATGTTTTGAAAAACGGCCCCGTTCATCGACCTGTAAAAAGTTAAAGGGTTAAGGGTCAAATGGTCGAACCGAAGTCGAAACGGGGTTGACCCGAAATAAAAATAATAAATAAATATATTTATATATTTATTACATTAAAATTCTACAATTTGAAAAAGTATTTTAAAATTAATTATTTAACATTTTCGTATATTATTATTTAAGTAGCAATTTATATAGTGGTGAAATTAAATGGGCCAAAACAGTTTTCTACAGCCCATATATCATAAGAATAAAAGTCATTCCAATTCCATTCCAGATTCAATTCATTCATTCATTTATAGCCGCCTTCTTTTGTTTATTCATTTGTAGCTATAAAATATCTTAACCAAATAAAAACTGTGGAATAGTACACAGAGATGAAGGAAGCAATGATTCCGTTAGAAAATAATTCTCAACCTATTTAATCTGTACAGCAATAAGGGATATATACATACAATGAGAAGAATCTAAAAGAAGAAAATTTGTGCTAATTTTCTATACAAAATAAAAATAGTTGGTCACAAATAACCATAAATATTCTAATAGAAAATGTGGTCCTATTTGCTCCATTAACTGAGTCCTCCTATCCCCTGTCATCATTCATGCCAATGTCTTCCAAACTGTGGCATTTTTCTTTTGATTCACATGAGCTAATATTGGCTGCTGTTGGTTCATCCTGCTGATTCTCCACAAATTGAGCTTGATGTTTTAACACCCCTCGCAAGATGGAGAGTGGATGTCGAAAACTCCTATCTTGTACATTTGTTGATAAAATTGAAGCGAACTTAATGCTTTAGTCAAGATGTCAACAATTTGAAAATTGCTACTAAGATGTTTAGTAACCACACTTCCTTGTCACGTATTAGATGACAATCTAGCTCTATGTGCTTCATTCTCTCATGGAAAATCGTATTTGTTGGAATGTACAAAGCTGATTTGTTATCACAAAATAAATTAGCAGTTTGTGGATGGTCAATTTTCAAGTCTTGAAGAAGATATCTGAGCCAGGTTAACTCACAACACACATTTGTCATTGCCTTGTACTCTACCTCTACTGAAGACCTAGATATTGTATTCTGCTTCTTGGATTTCCAGGATACTAGAGAAGATCCAATAAGAACACAATATCATGTGACACTTCTTTGTGTATCTGGACATGCTCCCCAATCTGAATCACTATAAGCATTAAGTTGTAGTTTCGAATTAGCAGGAAACAACAGACCCTGTCCTGGAGCTCTCTTTATTTATCTTAACACCTTGCGAGCAACATTCAAGTGGGAAATACGAGGAGTACTCATAAATTAACTTAGTAGTTGGATTGAATATGAAAGATCAGGCCTGTTGATGGTTAGGTATAGCAGTCTACCAACAAGTCTTCTATAAACTGTAGGATCAGGAAAGGCCTCTCCATCAGTTTTAGAGTCTTCACATTTTGATCTAAAGGCACTCTGGCTGGTGTATATCCTATTTTTCCTAATTCAAATACTGTGTCTAAAGCAAACTTTCATTGACAAATATAGATCCCCATCTCAGACCTTGCTACTTCTATTCCCAAGAAGTATTTCAATGTTCCCAAGTCCTTGACCTTGAATCTCTTGTCAAGTAAAATCTTGAGGAAATCAATGTTGTCCATACTATTACTTGTCACAATTATATCATCAACATAAATAAGAAAACCAATAAAGGAATTTTCAGTAGACTTTGTGAATAGGCTGTAATCAACTTTTGATTGAGTGGATCCATATTCAATAATAACAGCTGAAAGCTTGGAGTACCATTGCCTAGATGCTTGCATAAGCCCATACAAACTTTTGATTAGCCTACATACCTTTGAATTATCTACATTAGGATGTCCAAGAGGCATCTTCATAAACACTTTCTTATTTAAATCACCATGTAAGAATGCATTATTCACATCAAATTGATGTAAATGCCATCATTTCATGGCTGCTGTTGCAAGTAAAGTTCTAACAGTCACCATTTTGGCTACATGCAAAAATGTTTCATGATAATCTAGGCTTTTTTGCTGTGTATATCCCTTTGCCACAAGTCTGGCCTTGTATCTCTCCATACTCTCATCAGCCTTATACTTTACTTTATACACCCACTTACATCCAATAGGCTTCTTAGTTATAGTCCAAGTGTTATTCATTTCAAGAGCGACAATTTCAGCATTCATTACTTCACACCATTCAGGTGAGGAAAGAGCCTCTTGGTGTGTTTCAGGTTCAACGTGTAAGGATATAGATGCAACAAAAGTTTTGTGTTTATTAGAAAGTCTATGGTATGATAAGGTGGCATTGAGAAGAAAAGCGTTACCTGGAATGGTGAGGCCCCTTTGCTTTTCCAACTTCTGTGATGGATAAAGTAAGGTTTGCTTGCAGATGTAATCCTCTAGGTAAGCAGGGCTCTTCTTGGTTCTTGAAGACCTACGAAGTAAATGATGGTCATCTATGGTATTGTGGTTTGATTCTGATTATTTTTCTTGAGCATCTGGCAAAGGTGATCTTGCAGAGTGATCATCTGTCTCATGGATTCGACTGGAGTTTGTACAATTAGTTTCTGACTTTGTTGCCTCTACCTCGTTAAATACAGCTGTAGAAGGGATGTGACATGAAAATCTATACTGACGGGATTAGGATGTAGTGGCTTTGTTTCCTTAGATATACCGTTGCTTTTGTAAGGAAAAATGTCTTTATAGAACACTACATTTCTTGAAATGAACACTCTTTTAGTTTCAAGATCAAGGAGTTTATATCCTTTTATTCCAAAAGGATAACCCAGAAATATGCATTTTTTGGCTCTTGATTCAAACCTCCCTTTGTGATTAGCCAAAGTTTATGCAAAAACAAGACATCCAAAAACCTTAAAGCATGTATAGTCTGGTTTGTGTTTGAAAAAAATTTCAAAAGGTGTTTTATTGTTTAACAAGGGTGAAGGTGTCCTGTTAATAAGGTATACAACAGTGAGAATACAATCATTCCAATACTTCATTGGAATGCCACTTTGAAACCTTAGAGCTCCAGCAACATTAAAAATGTGCTCGTGTTTTCTTTCAACTATTGCATTCTGCTGTGGTGTTTGAACACATGTTTTTTGATGGATGATTCCCTTTTTATGGTAATACCATTTCATCTCAAATTCTCCTCCATTATCAATTCTAATAATCTTTATTTGTGATTGAAATTGAGTGTTTATTAAGGCACAAAAATCTTGCAAAGCAGCAGTTGCATCTGATTTATTTCTCAGCATATAAGCCCACGTGTATCTACTAAAATCATTTACTATTGAAAGAAAATATCTGGATCCATCATAGCTAGTCTCACTACAAAGACCCAAAATATCACAATGTATGATGTCAAAGTTTTTTTTTCAATTTGTGGTGACTGATAGAAAATAGTAACTTATGCATTTTGGCCATAGGACATACAGAGCATGGTTCGATTGCAGACTTAGGAACATCATTAACACCTATTAAGTCTAATCTAGAATGAGATGGATGTCCCAGTCTATAGTGTGCCAGAGATCGAACTTCTTGGTCCTGGTAGAAATAGCAACTAACATAGAGGTTTTATCTGAAATAAGGGAAGTGGCTTTTGTTAAGGATGTAAGAGAGACTTGGCATTACAATAGATGGTATAAATCTAGCCTCACTTCACTCATTCCAGTCATTTTCCAAGTCAAAAGGTCCTACACAAAGCAATTTTCAGGGAAAAATATAAGACGACATTTGAGTTAACTTCCCAGTAGATATCAGGTTAAAAGAGAATGATGGAACACAAAGTATGTTTTGCAAAATTAAGTTTTCTGTGATTTGTACAGTCCCTATGTGTGTGACTTTAACTAAATCACCATTTGGAAGAAGGACTGATTAGATTACTTTGGCTTGAATGGAATTGAAGAAAGAAGTGCAACAGTTGTATGTTGCTCTTGTGTTTATTATCCATGGTACATCACGATTCTTGCTAATTTGTTCCCACATGCACAAAGGTAATGAGAGATACCAGATTGTTTTGGAAGTGGGTCTGTAGGGGTTGATGCAATGAGGCATTGAATGTTTTGTGACCTGAGCAAAGCTAGAAGTTGTGCTTGCTGCTCTTGAGTGAATGTCACTCGGTTACCATTTCCAGCATTCAACAAGAGGGTATCTATAGATTTTCCTATTTTGTGAATGTCACTTGGTTACCTGATTGGCTGAAAAGTTTTCCTTTCTATGTAGCTTATGTCAAGGAAGGTATCTATGGATTTTGAAACATTTGTCCACAAAATGTCCTGGCATATGGCAGTGGCTGCAAACTGGTTTGTTGGGATTAGCCTTGAAGCATCTTTTTATTGAATGTCCAGGTACCTTACAGAAGGTACAATAATACTTTATTTACGTTGTCCTACTCTGCTTCATTCCATCACTAAACATTCATCTGGTGGCTAGTGCCATCGAATCAGGCATGGAGAAATCTACTGAAATATGTCTCCTATTCTCTTGTTGAATTAAAGAATACACCCCATTGAGAGTAGGAAATGGCTTAATTAACAGAATTTGAGCTTTGATTGCTTTGTATGAATCATTTAGCCCCATCAAAAATTGCATTACCCTATTTCTTTGTTGATTCTCAATAGCAGGTTTAAGTCCTCCACATGTATAATTAGGAATTAATTCACAGTTCATTAATTCATCAAGAAGAGTTTTGTATTTTGAGAAGTTGGCACTTATAGCATCCTAATTTTGCATTGAGGTAGCAATGGTCTGTTTTACCTCATAAATCCGTAGGGTATTTTGCTGAGCTAGTTGATACTCTAAGTCCATCCAAAGTTCTCGAGTTGTGTCGGCATACATATAGTGTGCAGGACTTCACATAAATGGATATTGTGTTTTATAACCAAATAATCACTATGTCATTGCACCGAAGCCAATACTCCATCAAGGGGCTATTGGGATTTGCTGGCTAAGATAGGCTCCCATCAATGAAGCCTAGTTTGTTTTTTATTCGAACATCTCTGGTCATAGATCTTTCCCAAGCATAATAATTGGTGCTGTCAAGTACATGAGTAACCAGGATTGCTCTAGAACTATCACTGCCACCAATGTAATAAGGACTAGAGGGATCATTAGGATTTGGAATAGAATGATTGTTCGGTGCTGGATTTGTATTGGGATTTTGGCCGTCATTTTGATTCAAATTTGGATTTGAATTTGTTGATTCTATTGTAGTGTTATGAACGTTAGCCATTGCCACGACTCTCATACCATATAAAATATTTTAACCAAATAAAAAAACTATAGAACAATACACAAAGATGAAGGAAGCAATGATTCCATTAGAAAATAATTCTCAACCTGTTTAATCTATACAGCAATAAGGGATATATATATATACATACAATGAGAAGCATCCAGAAGAAGAAAATTTATGCTAATTTTCTATACAAAATAAAAACAGTTGGTTACAAATAAATATAAATATTCTAACGTAAATGTGGTCATATTTGCTCTATTAACTGAATCCTTCTATCCCCTGTCATCATTCATGCTCATGTCTTCCAAATTGTGACCTTTTTCCTGCTGATTCACATAAATTGGTTGATGTTGGTTCTTCATTTGCTGCTGATTCTCCACAAATTGAGCTTGATGTTTTAACACTTTGTCCCGTGCATTTTTACCCCTTGCCTGCTGTCAGTTTCTATCCCTGTTCGACTGTTCCGTGCGTAGTTTCTGGTGGTGTTGTGTGATTTTGGGTTCTTGATCCGAGCCTCGATTCATCCACTTCTTTGTGCCAATCCATTGGAATTAGATAGGAAAGTTTTACTCTTGATTTACATTGATTAATTTCCAAATATCAATTGCATATTTAACTAACTTGGTGTAAGTAATTTCTTAATAGGTCTATTTTTTCACTACATGGAAGTTTCAATTACACCACATAATTGCACTATCCACTATTGAGTACGAGTATATTGCTGCAACAAAAGCAATTAAGGAGTCTTAATTTGTAGCTTAAAGGTCTTCCAAAATGAAGTGTGTGTTTTGGATGGTGATGTGGCTGTACATTCTCATAGTCAATATGCTATACATATAACTTTTTTACTCTTATTTCTAGGTAAGAGCAAGATGCCAAAGAAGGGACACAGTGAGATTTAGTTTTTCAGTACGAAGGTTTCTTGGCGTTAAGATGAATGTGTGTTAAGTTTGCCAGATAAACTTTAATGGGCAATGCTGTGACTTAGTGGACTTACAAGGGCTTTGACCTATAATTGAAGAGCAAATTTAGGCCCAAGTGATTCCATAATGTATTGGTTCATTGACCCGGTCAAATGAAGAATTGCCATTTTAGAGGTGTTAACAAGTTTTAGTGTCGCTCAAGATGGGTGAAACTTGACCCTTGGATCGTCTTTTGATCAATGGTTTGGGTTCCTCATATTAATAAGATGAAACCCTAGCCTAACATTGATTCACTCTCCCATGCTGTCTCTTTGAAAACGTTATTTTGACTGTTCTTTTGAGCTTTCCTTGTGAAATCTCTCGTGTTATTCGCTTCACTTTTTTTAAATGAGTTTCTTGATCTCTTTATGGTTTCACGGGCCATGGTTCCACTTATTGAGAAGAAAATTGAGTTGTGTTGGTATCAAATCTCGCTTTATACATGTTTTGGTCGATATTGTGTAACTTTTTTTTATATGGGTTTTTTGTAGTAGGAATTCAACAAATAAATGCAGAGCCAAATTATTACAGAGTAATGATATTCATCACTATTGGTGTTAAGTACCATTAAAGTGATAATTACATAATATTAAATAATAGATTCATTTAAATGAAAAGTCATATAACTCATTTAATTGAACTTATAAAGTATAGTCTTGTAAATTGGTGTTCTAGCACTACTGCTATTAAATAATATTATTCATTTTTAAATGGTGTACCATAGACTTGAAAGAAATTAAAATATAGTAGCGCCAAGGATTTGCTTAGAAAGAAGAAAGCAAAAAATCAACAAACCATATGCTAATGCATTATTCTAATTAGATATACATTCTTGTATACAACATAACGTATTTGCTTCAAATTCATGAATCAAAGCATTCATGCACCATCATTACATTATCACTCCAAATTATTAAGTTCAATGGCTTATAAAATTCTACTTTCACATACAACAATTTGTAATCATATATGATATATGCATCCATATTCTCATACCCTTTGAATTATATGCATCCTTAGTTACATAAATATTCCAAACGGCTTAATTCGTAGATGATATTTATCAATTAATTAATTATTCTGATGCCAAGAACTTGTGAAAGAGGGTTTGGAATTTCTCCATCTCCTTAGGAGGCAATGCAACTAAGATATTAACTCCATTCCCATTTTTGTTGTTTGATCCATTATTAATGTCAGGAAACAATAAAATGACGTCTTTTCTGTGGCACACCACTGGAGAACTGTACCTCGGTTTCCCCCATGGATACTCCACTTCAGATAACCCTAATTTCCACCAAGAAGATATCAGAAACTCACCATTGGGAAACCCTTTATAGATCTCTCCCCAATCTATTACAGATCTTGCATATTCATCAGTGATTCTGCCAGCCCCTTCAGATACCATGTCCACGATCTTCGAGAAGGGCTCACCCTCGAGTTTCGAGCAGATTGACGACGCGTAAGCACTTAGTACCGCGTTCCCGCAGTAGGAAAATGGCAATTGTGGCTTCAGTCTTGACCTAATATCAACTGCATAAAGCACAGTAGATAACCTTTGACTATTATTACCTGATGACAAGGCCTTGCACCGCCAGATAAGGGCTGTGACTACATTGAAGCTGGTGATCTTTGTGCTTTCATTGGGACCATTGATCTTTGCCTTCTCCTTCAAGTAACTTATGTTATCAGAGTTTAGGTTAAAGATTTTGAAATCAAGATGCTCCTGTTGAGAATCAAACACTGGAGGGATTGAGTCTTCGCTGATTGGAAGCTCGAGCTTGAGCAATTCCGGGTGGGGGAACGTGACGCGGGGCGGAGATCTGGCGGCAAGGAGGCCACGGTCGTTGAACGGGACGATAGCCAAGGGTTTGTCATCAAAAGCTTGGGAAGCAAGGTTTTCTAAGAAATTTTTGAAGCTTATCCCGTCAAACATGACATGATTGGTAGATATGCCCATTGCAAAACCACCACATTTAAATGATGTCACCTAAAAATCCATTGCAGCACAAATCATATGTTAATTATCAACACTTTTTTGTGAAGGAAACCTAATCATAGAATGTTTAGTCTAAAGGTTATTTCGCATCGTTTTCTTTTTATTTGTATTCATTTGTTGGAGGTCGAATTTTATGTCCCTTCTCTTCATCAACACTTTCGAGTTTGTTATTTAAGCCTCTACGTAAAGAAGAATACTCACGATCCCTTCTCCGACTCAGCTTCTCATGCAATATGATTAAAATCGTTTAAGATGAAACCACAAGGCTAATAATCGATATAGGGCCATATTTTCATTTAATTTTTTTTTCTCTTTTTAGTCGATTTTGATTCGTAATTAATTATATGAACCAAATTAATTGCTAGCGTTTGAAATATGCAATTACT
Source organism: Fraxinus quadrangulata (assembly GCA_903798255.1). NCBI lineage: Eukaryota > Viridiplantae > Streptophyta > Magnoliopsida > Lamiales > Oleaceae > Fraxinus > Fraxinus quadrangulata. Next base: position 6,772 of record CAIGRB010052103.1, on the reverse strand, counting down.
AGCTGTCTATGTTGTTGAACTACTTTAATTTTTTATTTAAGACAGTAACCTACTTTCTTTATCCATGTCTCAAAAAAATAGGTTTCTTTCTCATCTAATAGAGAGTCCCCAAAGTAGTTGCATTATACAATCATTATTATAAGACAGCAAGACACATAGTATCTAGTGATTTGGTATTTAAATTAATTTTCTTACTGTCACTCATTTATAAAAAATTATATACGTTTTATGCATTTGATTAAAAAAAAAAAAAAAAACACGAACTTGACGTCCACGTAAGATGCATATTGAAAATAAATTAAATAATTAAATTTATTTAGCTTCTAAGATTTAAAATTTTTAAATGAAGTAGTTTAATATGATTTTAGAGCCATATTATGTACGCGATTTAATAATAAAAGTAATATAACTTATTACACGTAGAAAGAGTATTGAAAACATAAATAAAATAAATTAATTTGTCTAATTTTTAATGGTCAAATAATGCATCTAGCATTATGCTTCTCCTTTCACACACATTAAGCATCAAAGATTAACAAAGCTTTAGTCATGCTTGCGTGTATTCAAATTGAAAAGTATATTAAAAAAAAATACAATTAATTCATAAATTGTTACTAATTTAAATAAATAAACATTTCTTATCTCTAACATTTAAGTTTTACTTTAACTTTTATTTTAAAAATTATTTAGGTATTAGACATTTGATTTAAAAAAAAAAAAAATTATATACATATATATGACCTATTACACGTGAAAGTTACGAAGAAGACGTACTTCAATAAAGTTAATTTGTCTCCTCTTTGACGGCTAAATAATGCATCCAGCATTAAGCTTTTGTTTTCATGCACGGATTCACAGAGCAATGATTTATGCATGTTTACGTGCACACACGTGTATTCAAATTGAAAAAAAAAAAAAATTATTCAAATAAAAATTATATTTGATTGATTCCTAAATTTGATACTAAATTTAAATAATTAATTATTTATTATATATCAATAGGGAATATTTTCTTAACGTAGTACTGGAATAATGAGATCATCGAATCTTGGAGCTTTCTTTCGATAGTGAACAAGCCTTATTTCCTTTCATTACAAGATTGGAATTGAATCAGATGATTGATCATCTTGCCATTGATTGGGTGAGATCATGACGGTAAATGGCTATTGAATGGATTTCACTAATAGATATAATGATATCAGACTTAATTGATCAAGATAATCCGCTATTAGGGAAAAAATGGTTTATTTATTTTCCCATATTGCGAGCTAAAACAATTTAATGATTGAAATGAGACTCATCAACGTTGTGTGATAACTACTTGTGGTCTTCCTAACAAATGGATCTAGGTTGAGCAGTTTAGTCTTTGATGGCTCAGATCGACTAAGTCCATTGATTTGGTAGGCTAGGCTAAGAGATCGGAAAAGATATTAAACTTTTATGTAATATGGCTCAACATGTTTTAAGAACATAAGATATGACTGAATTCAAATTTTACCGTAACCCGTTTATTAAAACTTATACATGCTCTTTGATGGGAAAATATAAGTTCCGAATGTAAGTGAGGAGCATGTCGAAGATTAATTAATTTTAAATAAAAAAATATATATTAATAATTTATTACATGTACTAAAATATGCTATATATTTGACAAACCTTAATTTTCTCAAACTTGAAATGTTATTCTCTGTAGGGAAATTAAAAGGGCAATGAAAATGTAGGATCAGTACCTGAAAAATGCAAAGTGGTTGATTATCTGCTTCCAAGTTATCCAAGCTTTGAACAATAAGCTCCCTAAAGGCTGGATTGGGATAAACCAAGTTCCCAATCTCATCGAGTGAAAACTGAGTGGAAGCCACCACGAAGCCTGCTCCGGCAGCATTGCACTCCACCTCCAGCCGGCTGGTCTGGTGGTTCAGTTTCAGCCTTCCCGCCATGAAATCGTATGGCACTAACAGTTTCGCAAGTGCAGTTTTGAGCCTGCGGGCCACAACTTCCGGTGTGAAATCTGGGTTAGCGGGGAAGAAATGAACTGTTTGGACATTGAAATTGAGAATTTGATCTATGTTGGACAAGAAAATGGATTTTTTTTCAGTTTCATGGGATGGAAAAATTAGGGTTGAGTCTTGGAGTGTGACCTTTAGGTCTTGGATGGAAGGATATTCAAAGGGTTCTTGGCTGAGGGTTCCCATGCTTAATAATACTGTATTTGTTTGATGAATTTTGCTCTTTTGGTACTGACATGTGAATTTATACTAAAGTTTCATCTTTGGAAATGGCCCTATCAGTATATGTGAATGATGGCACAAGATCTGGATGAGAACAACTTAAAAGTAGCTTGGGATACTTTTTTATGTGTCCCGTTGCACGCCACAAATGTATTTTCTCGAACCTTAAATATAGAGAGTTGAGATATGCTATCCAATTTGTTGTCCACCTAATTAATTATTGACACATTGTTTTAAATTAACATGTTATAAATTTGGTAGGTTAGTGGTAAAGTTAACGAGTCTAAATTAAGATGACATGTAAATTTAAAAATGATGTGTCAATAATTAATTAGATAGATGGCAAATTGCGTAGCAGATTTTAACTTAAATATACAAGTTATACAAGGAGCTTTTTATGAGGATCCTTCCCTTCTTCCAAAGTTACACCACTATTCCTATAATAAGCCTTATTTGACTTTCATTAAAACAAAAACTCTTTATTTCGCATATTTATTTAAAAAAAAAAAATTCATACAATAAAATATACTGCACATAAATCAAAAATTTATCCTTACTTTTTAATCACACATTCTCCAAAAAGTAACTATTCAAAATATCGCTCTTCCAAATTTCTTTTTATAATGGACATAAAAAGGGGGCTAAGTAAGCAAATATTTGATTCGTCATAAGTTAATTATTCAAAGTTGAGTAAGAAGGTGAAGGTTAAACAAATTTAAACTCATAAAATTAATTATTTTTAGATTGACTCAAAATGGTAAGTGATTAAATGACTTAATATTTTAAGTTTTTATTTTTGCTCAATAATTTATTATTTAAAAACTATTCTTTTAATATTTGAAATTAATTGTTCCTTTGTGCCCAAGATAATAAAATTTATATAACAATTAGAATCCAAATATGGAGATATGTTTTGTTAAGCAAACTAAAGAACAGACTATTAATTGCTCAAGATAAAGTCACAAATAATTTGGCATTGGATTGTCCTAACAAAATACAGAAAAATGAATTCTTGGAAGTTGACATTTTCATTCAGTGAAATAGGAAAGCTTCACCAATGAGTACAATTTAATGATTAGAGAACCTTGACCCAAGAAATAAAGCTAAATTACCCCTGTAGAGTACTTATATATTTCAATTTAAAAGTAGGTTAAATTATTTTGAAGTTTTTTTTACATGTTTTGTAAATAATAACTGAAGCTGAATACTTATTTTGACAACTTTTAACTAAAAAAGCTTAAAAGTAAGTTTGATTAATATAATGATCAAATTTAAATAATTATTGAATTCGAACACAAAATCCTAGACTTTTAAAATTAAACAAACTCCGTAAACTCATCTATTTTAAGAAAACTCCTACTAGACATAGAATAATAATGAGTGATGCTATTCATAATTAGCAATGGTTGATAATCATTCTATGTGAAAGTGCGCTAGCTCTTTGATTTTTCAATCGAGAACCAAATCCATTAACAGTGCGACGGCAGTGTGAGTAACAGTGTACACACAACGGTTAATCCTGGGACCAATTTTGCAATTCCTAATTTCAATCAAATTCTATTTTAATTAAATTTTTACACACATCTGGCTTGAATTTTTGACTCCCATAAATATAAAACTTGTTCAAAATATTGAGTAACTCTCTCTAGCCTCTCGATACACAATAATTTTATAAATTTTTTCAAGAATAAGAGACCAATTCACCACTTTTGAGAGAAGATCAAATCATAACAAGGAATTGAAGCTAATTACATCATCATCCTCTTTAGCGCTATTCACTTCATTCCTATCGTCAGATTCAATTATAAGATCACGTCTACCTTGCCTCCTAACATTAGGAACTCCTCTAAGCTGCCCCCTTTGTAAATTAGCTATCTCTAATTTCTCCAAGTACCATATTCATCCGCTCGAATTGTTGTTGCATGGCTCTGAAAGCTTGATTGTCTTCCTTTCTAGTATTGATTTTTATTTATGAGACATCGTAATAACTTTGTATGCTTCATGTGTTTGCATCCGTGTTTAACTCAAATTTGGCTTTTTCCCTTTAAATCTCACCGCTCTTGCATTTTTCCTCTCAATGATTTCTTTCAAGTCTCTAAGGAACTAATTGATCTCAATCAAAAAATTTCCTCTTGTGAGGTTCAAATCCACAAGAACAATGAATTTAAAAAGGATAATGACTCAAGAAAGGAATGAACGAAAGAATTGAATGAAAGCACAACCAAGAATTTCAAGAAGGTGTTTCTTGAAATTCTTGAAATTGATTTATACATTTTTCACAACAAAATTGATACCAATGGATGATTTAGGTATTGAATTGATTTTTTTAAAAGAAATTACGCTTCCAGAATTTTCAAAAAAAAAATGTTTCTTGAAATCAAATAAGCCTTTTTTTTTGGCTTGGAATTTTCTTCTTTTTTGTTGGATTTTTTGTTTTACAGAATTTTCGTTTTTTACACTAAATACGCAAAAAATCAACAAACGCAAGAAATATCGAAATAAAATTGTATTGTTGCACTAAATTTAATGCACAAAACAATTTTTGAATGTTTTTGGTATTTATATTAATGTAAAAGACTCAAGAAGATGAAGAGTCGAGAAAACGATGAAGACTCGATGAAGAAGATGAATACTCAACGAATAAGATGAAAAAATGTGAAAAGATAAATATATAATCTTGATTTTAGAGCCAAAGCTCTAATACGAATTAATATGAATCCTCGTAACAATAGTGACTTCAAATCCCACAAAAGATTGAATCACAACTTCAAAAAAGTTAAAATCACGGTTTGAAACTTGACCTAATAATTTATTAAATCGATGAACCAAAGTTATAAAAGAACTTGACTCCCTATTCACAAAAATTATGAACCTTGTTATGAAGTTGTTAAACGTTACAAAAATGAAATCCTTGATAAGTTCATCGTCGGCGAAAGTCTACAACGACTAACTCACAATTGGTTGCTAAATCTAAAACGTTGACGACCAAAAATTTGTAGTAAATGTCTCGTTTTGGCGGCTAATAATAGTAAAAAATTGGTTGATTTTAAAGGAAATTTACTTAACATGCATAGCGGAGTTTAAATAAATATTTTGATTCCCACCAAGGACTTTTTATTTTTCTTTTGGCGCTTAGAGAGAAATTATAAAGAATTATGCCTTTGATGAATTATTTGAAAAATAATTCTGATCTACAATTCATAATTGTCTAATTGTCCAATATCCAATAAAAATTCACAAGGAACACAAGAATGAAACAATTATGATTTTTTTTTTCTTGTGCTAATAAGATAATAATTGTGTTATATGATTTCTCAAACTGTAGTAGGTTATTAACAAAAATCAAGTGGGTTTGACCCAACACTTAAACTTAATCTGGTCCAATGTTTAATTAATCTAATTAATTAAATATGGCCCATTAATTAATTAATCTGATTAATTAATTTAATTCATTAATAAACAACTCAATTAATTAATTATTGAACACTTGTCAATTAATTAATTAATATATTTAATTCTTCTTATTCTTTTTTTTTTTGTGACCCATTAGGTTTCCGATCACGATACCTAACGACGTGAACTTTTATTTTGATCTAATCAAAATATGATAAATTAAAACACCATTTCAATTTATCATTCGTTCACCTAGATTAATTAATTCACATTCGTCGTCTCACAACCTATGTGATGGCCGAAAATGTCATGTGGTATGATAAACAAAACTTGTTCGTTTATCGTGAAACTATAATCCATTCGTCAATATAATCTGGTCAATTACGAGATTTGAAGTGTTTCAATCTCACTCATCGATCATATTTTTCATCCCACTATTAAGTCAATGTAAATCAAAAACTCTTTTCAACTTATGAATTCTCTTTGGTCAATGATTTCATATCAACTTAACTGAATAAAATGTAGATCATAATCTCTTACTATCTAAGAGTGACGAATTATTCATTGATCATTCATAACTTTTATATGATTTTTGACATATCTCGAACGATATCATATTAACGACTCTTGGTAGAGCAATATCCAACATTTTCAAAACAAGACTGTCCCTTATAAGATACTATGGTGACCTCAAGTCAAATGACTAATTTCACTACCGAACGTTAAGAATTATCCACTGACACTTAGTTATTTATGTGAAATCTCTCCAAAGGATCTCCAATATTTTGTTATTTAGAAAAACATCAATATATTCATTTAAATGTCACTACATTTTAGCTCATGAGATCAGTTACTCACTTCAAAAGTGAGAAATACCACACGCGATGATCTAAACGTAATAATAATATTCGTATCTCATTATTACTTACGACCATTGATAATTCAAAATTCAATATATATAAATTATCTCTCACAATCACAACTCTTTGTGACCAACAAGTTATTAAGAAGTGAATCTTCGAATTCTATTAATTTAATAATTAGAAAATAAATTCAATTAAATAATAGATGTTGCCAAAATATAAAATGCATTAATCATATTAAAAGTGTTTACAATCTAAATTGATTGGACTTAGAGCATAACACTTACA
>CAIGRB010052102.1:6950-33468 GCA_903798255.1 Fraxinus quadrangulata | reverse complement strand
GCGATTTGCCCCTTTTACCGCCCCGTTTATTTTTTTTATTATTTTGTAATTATTTTTAGTTTTTTAATTTTTTTTTCTTTTGCACGAGGCGGGTTCGGGGCAGGGCATCCCCTCCCCGTCGCTCAACCCGCGGCTGGGCGTCGCCCCATGCCCCATTCGGGACGGGCCGGAGTAAATTGCCATCCCTACAGTGGCAGTCTTCTATTGGCAGGAAGCAATCTTGAGAGATATCTTCCTGGCCCACTTCTTCAAGGAGGTCTTGAATATGAATCATTTTATTAATTTAATTTCAAAATTATGATAATTCAATAAAAAATCAATTAAATAAACTATGAACGCTGTATCAAGAATCAAGATCATGATTTTTCTTCAATTCCCAATTCCATGATGAATTTGCCAAAATAATCAATACAATGTAAATAATCTCTCAATCCCAATCAATCCAATGCTAACTTTTATTCTAGCCCTTGTTTCACCTCTTTTACTTTAATTTAATTTATTATCATACTCATTTTTAATAACACGTTCACATATTAAAATATTCTACACGTAAATTAAAAAAATTTCCTTACTTTTTAACCACATCCTCCAAAAAATACTATTCAAAACAATGTTTTTTAAATTTCAAGAATGTCAAACAGAGCCTAATTCCTCACATAAATATACCTAAACTGCAGTCCATAGAAAAAAAAAATAAAAAAAAATAATAATAATAATAATAAAATCACAAATCAACTTACGGCCTAACTAATTTGTTAAAAAAATTCAGAATAACGGCCTTTTCTCTGGCTATAGTTCGAGAAAATTACAATTCAATGAAGTGTCGGGCATTAAATAATTAACCACGTAAAATAGAATTATGTTGAATTGTGAGTGCAAAATACAAAAGATTATCATATATTAAACAAACAAATAAATAAATAGTACTAAAGATAAAACTCACCTTACAGCTCACAAATTAAGTCAAAATATTAAAGTCAATTCAGGACTCAAGGACAAGTAAAGAATAGAAAAACCATTCTACTCATAAGAAGAAAAGACGATGTGTTATTCAAATTGATGCTTTAATCAAAATTTCTAAGTGAGAGATTTAATTCTATGACTATAATCTAGAAGTCTACGGGATTTTCAAGAAGTGAATAATATTGGGAAGAGAAGATGTATTCGACTTCAATTTGTGGAACTGCAGATTGATTGTTGGGTCGAATTTTATTTTAAAATTTCTCATTATTTTATTTTTAATAAAATATTCATTACTAAAATGAGAAAAACAATTATAATATATCAATCTCAAAATTTTGGAACCTTAGACTTGGACGAGCTGCTAATCACGGGACTGAAATGAGTATTTTGATCATCATGTACTACATATAAATAAGGACTAAAACAATTTCTTCTGAGATTCAACTTTTTATAACCGGTGAAAAATGAACAAATTAAGATGCAAATAAAGTATATATGACTCAGAATTGGTTACATGAGCCATCATTCAACAAGGTTAACCTCCTCCCATCCAACAGAATTCAGACCAAAAACTCGAGCACAAGAAGTTGATATTTTTCTTCTTATTATCCTTTCAAAACTATTTAGAAATGCATTTTCCAAGAAAAAGAATGGAAGTTTCTTCAATACAAATAGTATCGTGTTATACTTATCAGCAGGCTCTATCCTGACATGTTTATAGGAACTCAGATCTCTCTCTCTCTCTCTCTCTCTATTATATTGACGTTTCTTAAAAGTTCTCACCACATACAATTGCAGTCATTATAACCTCCACATTACAGCCATTAACTCAGTCCAGGTACCTGGTCGGCGCTTGGAACAGGCATTCCTGGCCTTCAGTATACATTGGATCCTTGGAGGCACAGATTTCACAATGTTGGTACTGTAGAAATTGTTGAATTACTTTGCTTACACTAAACTCCGAGTCAAAAAGTCATTAACTGCAAGACTTGCATCTCCATGAGCCACAGCATCTTCAGGTTCCGGCATGTAAAGACTCAACACAGAAGCCTGCATATACAAATGAGTGTAAAACCTTGACATATTTCAAAAATCAACATTACCAATAATAAAGAAACTGAGTTGTGAATCAGCACATAGTAAAATAGATATGATCAAGAATTCAAGGTACGGGACTTTGTCCTTTTGTTTGCTAAGAGGTCAAGCTTGAGGCAACGCTAAAACTGAAGGTAACAGACAATTTAGTTCAAGACTAAATGCTCAACTTCATCCAAATAACAAAACGAACAGATGGTTATTTCAACCTAATCCAAAAAAGCACCCTCAGTATACAAACAAACGCAAAGACAATGACCCCTACAGATATGATTTCAGGAATGGTAAAAACTATTGAAAAGACCGTGAGAGATGCAGTAGGATGTTTCCATAGTGCCTTATCGTTCAATCTCACCACGTTCCTATAATTGGCGTTGAACACGTGGGTGTTATCGTGCTGCGCATTGGCGGAGCAGAAATATTCAAATGGGAGCTGGGTTGGGAAGGTGGATTAGAGGCTGGTTGTGGCAAGGGAACATGGAAAGGAGCTATATAATGGGGGGTAAATATAGAGAGGGCAGCTGTCTACAGGAGATGACTGGTAGTTTGACCTGCTTATAAGCAATCACAAACTGCCTACAAGTTCCTCATTTCACTTAGGTGAATGCATTTCTGCACAATCTATTTATCTGCAAGTACACATTAAATCTACCACCTCAGTAATAGCACACCACGTTGACCTTATTTTTCCTTCTCCAACATGCTCTCATGCTTTCCTATAAATGCAGTCCCTGAAGATCTTTATAATGTGAATTCTCTCTCACAACCCCTCACTTAGTGGTTGTAGAACAGTAACTTAGGGCACACATTTTAAAATGGAAATGCCATGCTCAACAACAAAATTTATTCTACTATAAAAGCTTTTCCAAGCATAAATACCAATCTGTACTACTTTTGGGCAATCAAACATGCTTCAGAAGTGAGTGTGAATGCAAGAAAAAACCAGCATCTCCGTAGAGGTTCTTGCCCCCTGTATGTATAAAAATAAAATAGATAAAATTACCTTCGTATCCAGAAGCATCTCTCCAGAGTTATCTGAAGTGAGGCATCCCCCATGTGCTTTTAACCATTCCACACACTCCTCCACTCCATCCACATCCTTCTCATCACTCTCTTCAGTTGTAAGCAAGAGATTAGCAAAACCTAGAATCTGAGCAATATATGACACGGGAACTGTAGGACGGTATGAGCGAGAAATGCATCTTATGGCCGCGTATCGCATCTTTTCAGCGTAAAGATCTGCAGTCAGTACTGTATTTGTCATCTACTTGTTCATATGGTGATCAACCAATTAAATTAATATGGAAGTTCAAACTATGAAGTAGATATACCCACCCATAAGACAGCTGTTAAGATTAGGTGCCGTCTTGTATAGTCTGAAAAACATTACATAATTTCCAGAAGTCATGGCAGCACGAACTGAAAGAGCATGTTTTACTGCTTCATCCTTTTTAGCCTCAGCTGATAATCTGTAGAATATATCGACAGCAAAGAAAGTTTAGCATGCATATCTGCTCCAGATTAGAACAAAACCAACCTGATACATTGACTATTTAAAAACTCCATCAATTATGTGCGACAACCAAATAGATTCAGACCTTATTTCACTAGCATGCCAAGTTCAAACTTAAAGCAACAGGAGAACTGACAATTTGATCTATCATGCAATCATATACGCCATCAAATTCCATGCAAATGAGATAGTAACACACCATTATCTGAAACAAACAATATGGTTACGTGTTATTCGTCTTTCTGATTTTATATAATCGACATCCTCTTTCCCTTTTGTCCCTTAAATGGTTTGGCACAACTGTAACATATTCAAAACCTTATTCTAGTCAAAATACTTGTATGTCTTACTGGTAAGTCGTGTTAGGAATCTTAAATAAATTCCTCTATGTAACAAACTGAGCTTTGAATGAGATTTCATTACTTCCTATATACATTCTACACGTGTATTCTATTGTTAATGAGAACTTATCTCCAAGTTTACATTGTACATGACGTGAGCATATGCGGATAGGCTCTTATACAAAAAGAACAATTCAAGGTTTTCTTGTAACTTGATAAATTGTTCATTACCGGGGGTGAGTTACTATTTACCAAGTTCACTAGAGGTTGTAGAATGTCATCCTCAATGGGATGAAATGACTTGTCTTGGTCACTGGACAGTAGAATTAGATTTTGGGGTTGACGTGCTAGTGTGTTGTGTAACATAAAATACATTAAACAGGACAGTGAAAAAACCTTTACTAAAGTATCACTAAGATTGGTTTACTTAAAGCTACCATATTATGAGTCCATAATTTTGGGAGAATTATAGACTCAAATCATATGAGCATATCGAATGAGATGTGGTCAATATCCTTAATATGTTGGATAATTCGTTTTCTAGTTTTGAAAATATATATTCTGAATATAGATACTACAATAAATCTTGATAAAATAATTTTCCTTGATATAATGGCCATGATCCTGAAATCCATTAGCATGGTAATTTTAATAAAAGAAGCTTCACTAGAATAGATAATAAAGACATTTAAAACACGTTAGATTTCAACTAGAGATGTCTGAGTGGTCTAATGATTTACATCTGTAAATCAAGGAAGGGTGGAATGTCGAACAGGTTCATAACATTTATTCTTTAGATATTCGATATTCACCACGAGGAAAAAGACATGATGATTAGTAGGTCAAGGGGAAATTATATTGTTCTAATATAATCTGAAACAGAATCTTATAGCTCTGTCATATTTCCTTAGCGAATGGAATATGTGATAGATATGAAGTCGTGATTAGCAAAGAGATTGAGTATTCACAAAATCCTATTGAAATTAGGATTGTTGTATAGGTCCTTGAGACCCTGGTCAATCGACTAGTAATTGCATGTTTGTGAAGTTTTTTGAAGTCTCTGGTGCCACGTAATTTTGGATAATTGATTTAAATTAAATAAAAATCATAGATATTAGAAATTGACATAAGATAATTTTAATTGGACTAAGATGAACTCTTGGTGGTAAACCATGTTTGCCATAAGAATTAAATCATTTAGGATAAAAGAGAGATTTGAGCATGTGCAATAACATCAAAACTAAATTTTGGCGAAGAAAACCGGATAAGTCCTCTCATTTAGGGTAGAATTAGGACTGGAAAGAGTAAAATCTCAATCCTAATCCAACAATCTCACTTTTCTCCTTGTTTAAGAGAGAAGAAAATTTTTAGCCTACTTGCAAGAAGGTACCAACAGAGTTGATTTTACAATAGATCTTGGCCGAAGACTTTTTGGTGTTTGAAGCTTTAGCTGATCTTTAGAATTAATCAGATTTTTTAGGTATAAATTTTCCTTTCCTTCTATGTTACGAAAAATAAGTATTATTCGGAAATCAATTCAAACAAGACATCATACAAACAAGCAAAGCACCGACTAAAAAGGATCATAATTCTCAGAATGATTGGAACTGGTATTTCTCAAGTATCGAACATAGTGCAAAACATTGAAACAGGTAGTTTGGTGGTGGTGGGGGTGATGCTAACAGCCGTGGAGGTTTGGAAAATAATGTGATCAGCCTCACCAGAACTCCATATCAACAGAACATTTCTTGTCCTATTAACCTCAAATTCTGCATGGAGTGGTGGCATTCTAATCCTACTAGGGTATTTGTTTTTGGCATTGTATCATGGACGAGAGAACTGGTAAAATATAGGAGAACAGATTGTAAGGAGAATCCACAAACGAAGTAGGATATTACACAAAAAAACAGCAAGGAGAGAAAGAAAGAGATGGCTGAAAGAGGCCACAGGAATTGACAATGCTCCAGCTATCATCAGAATAATTAGTGGTTCAACAAAAGAAATAAAAAATTGGGTTCCTGTAGGAGATAAATCATTGACAAGAGAAGCCAACTGTACATATGCTCGCAAACCTTGACATTGCTGACAGGAGATCCCTGTTGTTGCTGGAATGCAATAGTACACAAAGTAAATTGTAAGCCGCAAATTCCATATGGCATCCCTTGATTCCTTCCAAATAAAGTGTTCTCAGTTGTGATTGACACTGCACGAGCAGAGAGGCAATTGATAAACAAAACAATTTTAGAAAAGGCAATTAAATCCATGGATCTGAAAACAATTCACTACAAAACAAATGCGAGCTTAAATCAGATAGTATATGTGTCAAATACATCACAACTAGTCTTTAGTTGGTAAGGATTGAGATTGCTAGACTACAAAAAGAAGATTACCACTCTAAAGACCAAATCTACACTGGTGAAACAAAACTCTACAAATAGTTCTACTACTGTAGAACACTACCTCATAACGAAATTAATCACTCATATATAACATGTATATAAATATAGCTTTTATGAAGAAGCAGACAGGCTATGATATGAGATGAAACAGTACTTCATTTCAATGGATATTGTCCGAGTCAAGCAGCACCAAATACATGCTCCTATCTCATATTCTATATTTTCCATTCCATTCTATTCATAATTAAAGTTACAATACAATATTAAAAATTTGTTACTTCTCGGATCCCTTCACTTTGTGAAAAATCTACCCAGCAAAGCCACTAAAATTCAGTTCTTTTGCTGCTGCAAAATTTAAAATTTAGAGCACCTGGAGGATTCGTTTCTTACACCCCACTCCCTCGCCCAAACAGAAAAGTAATAGATAAAAAAGGTTGTATCAAGTTTCTATATAATGTTCCCCTGCTCCCGTGGGAAAAAGAAAGAAAATTGCGTGTTATGAGAGAGAGAACTACCAGCACACAACTAAGAAATTGTTGCCACCTTGTTCTCATGAGGATGCCCACCAAGACAACAACACATTTAAAAACCCCATATTTATACTATCACCACCAAAACATCACAATCCTCAGATTACCAGTAAAACTCAACTGCAGAAAACTGCCGCCAAATCTAGTTTGAGCATCGCTGCAGTCCACAAGAACATAACTCATCAACCGCTAATACATCAACATCAGCCACCTATTTACACAAAAAACAAATGTTCTAATGGCGAATTAAAAACAAAACTGAAGAGATCCATACCCCTCTCAACTTCCAAATTATAGGTTTTCGATGTTTCTTTTGTCTACCCTGTTTATAAGTTTTCATTATCAGAAACTAAGGGAAAGATACTCCAACTGAATTCAATTATAATGATTAGTACGCTTCCGTTCAGAAGTTTCTAGTAAAGAAATTCGTGGTCCATAAAATATAGCTCCATTTAATTCAAAACTTAAAATTTAAAAGGTATCAAAAAATAATAAGCAAAATTACTTCATGACCATTCTTTATTACATTTCTTCTCAAACTTATCTTATGCTAATCTGAAAGAAAAGTTCAATATTATTCTATTCCTCTAACATAAACACCAGAGCAGAGCCATCCTTGTACTACAACAAATGCAACAACAAATGTCAACGCAATTTCAGACCTAGGAAAGTAGCCATACTCCCTCCCTTTCAATCTCTCAATGATCACAAAGAATATGAAGTGGGTGAAACAGGATAGGACATTGTTTCTGTTAGATGTAATTGATGTCTAATAGTACAAAGTAATAAACTTTGCAGCGTGATTTTAGTAATGAAGGGAGAACAAAAAATCAAACATAGCCATACCAATATTGTCCTCACACATGCTAACCACAATATTCTGCAGGCTGTTTTAAAAATGATAATGAGAATACACAAATGCTAGAAGTGTCTAAGATGAGAGGGTGGCATTACTGATACACCAATGCGTCAAGACTAATATAAAAAAAAAAAAGCAAAAATAAATAGAAAATAAGACAACCCTGTAAAGTAAAACCTACAAGCCTCATCAACATGGAAACATAAAAGTCAAGTAGAAAAACCTGATTATATTCTGGCAAGTCTCCAACTTCTATTGCTAATCGAGCATGAGTTTCATAGACCTAAAAGGAAAAATCACATCTTGGCATCAAGAAATAGTTATTTACCAGGACTGGAGAATCTAATAACCAACAAAAAAGAGATTGTATTTCTATTTGCAATGATGACAGTTAAGTATGCAAGCTTAATTAACAATAGCAGGCCATAAACAGAGGAAAAACAGAATCATGAACACTGACAAGAAGCATATAATAGATGTTGACATTAACAAGATCACTACCTTCACTGTAAGCTCATTACGTATATGTTGTACAGTAAGGTCTTGACGTATAGATTTTAACTGATCACATTTGTAAAGGTAATTTTTTTGAGAATTTTGAACCATAAGTAAAGCTTTTTCCAACACTTCTTCAGGTCTCACCTGCAAAACAATGTTTCTGTTAAAAATACACTTCTACTGATCAGACAACCTGTCATTTAAGCACATAAGCCCCTGTTTGTCTCTCATTCTTTCAAAACTCTTTTTTCTACGTATACATTTTCAACCACACATCACACAATAAGATATTCTACACGTAAACCCAAAACTTTTCCCCACTTTTTAATCACATATTCTCCAAAAATTCATTATTCAAAACAATGTTTTTCAAAAAAATGGGCCACCAAAAAGGGGCTAAATTTATTTCAAAGCAAACAAAAGAACTTTACTGTAGAAGGATCAGGTGCAGAAGTAAGGCGCAGGTAGCTTTTCTCAGTTTCCTGGCAGGTGCCTTTGACTGTGAGAGCATCCCAATCAATATCTTCAACAGCCCTGCTCCCTTTTTCCTCAAAGTTTTTACCAAGTTCTATTGCACTAGCACGTCTTGCATAAAACTTGCTGGCTCCCAATTTTTTTGCCTTCGACTGATTGTTTTTTGGTCGATTTCCACGTCCCTTTTCAAAACGCTTCGAACGATTTTCGCGCCTCTTCTTTTCTTCCGGTGAATCTGCAAGTGCTACAGCAGCAGAATAATAGGCTGTTAAACTCTGGTCCTTGTCACTATCACTAGAAGTTTCTCCATCATCTGCTGCACTCAAACCATTACTAAGGCACTGCCTCTTTGCTGGTCTTGCATTTTTGTTTTGGGTTTTCTGCTCTGGAAAAGAGAATTTGGTGCTCAAAGTATTCTCCTTGTTCTCTGTTTTTCCAGCTGAAAACTGCAAAACAGATGAAACAATTGGTCGCTCATATTAACTCAAGAAATTGACACTGATCAGTTAGATAGAACTCTTAGCCGATTTACAAGGCCCGACATCAGGCTCTTGCCAAGTCTAAAGATTTTTTTGCAACGGTAATCATAATTTTTACATTACAAATGCTATCAATGTTGTGTACATTATACATCAAAACAAGAACATGAAAATACTTTTCTTCAAACAAGTCAAACATGTCTACAACCATTTGCCATCAGCTGTTGCATTTGGCCATCCATCAGCAAAGCCAAGATGTGTGATTACATGATACCGTGGCACCAAAAACTGAGATTCAAAACCCATTGTTGAAGACAAGATTTAAACAAATACCTATGGCCACTCTCCAGCAGCTTAATTTTTTAGATTTGGTGGTTAACATGATATTAGTGCTGGGATAAGTCCTGGGTTCAAGTCTCAAACACTATCCTTCTATGAAAATTGTGCAAGTTACCTTTGATCTAAAACGGCACCTATCTAACAGCTTAAGCTTGCTTTTAGGTGAGATGATTAACATCCATCAACCTTGTATTAGCATAAAATAGATTTAAAATAACTAAGTTTTCCAATGAAGTCAACTGAGCAGTCATACAATCAGCAAAGGTTGGTATAACAATTATCAAGTATACAAGTGAAACACTCATCTTGCATTGACCCTTCAGGATAGAATAAATATAAAATAGTTTCATGTACCAATAAAGTTAATTGAACAGTGGCAAAATGGAAAAAGTCAGTATATTTAACAACTCATTAACTAAATTTATTGTAGAAAGACGATTAATACCTGTGTGTTCCGACCACCATACTTTACAGTTTCATACGAAAGATAAACAGATTTTTCAACCACTTTCTCCTCTGGAATAGGCTCCCACCTACTTTTGGCTCGCCTAGTAGGACTTCTCTTGTTCTTTGGCGATGAAGAAATTGGAGCGAAAAACTGTGCATCCCTAGATAACATCAAGATTTCAGGGTTAGTTAAGATTTGAGATATATTGTCTAAAATCATGTAAGAAGACAAGATATAGATAGTGAAAAGATCCGCGTTCTTACTGTCTGATAAAAAGGAGATCAAAGACAAACAGACATTGTGGACAGTGAGATCGTCACCAACATTGATATGATAGAATGTATACTCGAATTACTCAAGCAGCCAGAAAATAACTAAGTCCCAGCACTCTAAAATTTCGTACATTTGAACTAAAGGGGTTTCGATAGGAGTGCCAGCTCATGGCATCTTATATGTTACATAACAACTACTTAGAATGAGTAGTGCAACTACTGGGACTAAATATTTAATATGTTATTTTCTCACATCTGTTGACATGCATGAGATACGGAGAAGACATACTCCTTGTTAACTGCATTGGCATCAGGCAGGGGAAAAAGAGGCTCAGTATCCCAATCTCTCGTATAAAGCGTCCCTTCAGCAGTTGCCTTAGTTATGACCTAAAAAGCGAAGGGAAGTTAATAAATGTTAACATCAAATGATTCAATAAATCTATTCATGTGCATGAATACAGAATATCTTATCATGATCAAAAGGCTAAATTCAAACATAATCACTAAATAAAGTTGGAAGGGTAACTGTAGAACACAACATATCATGGTAATATAAAGGACTAATTGCTGAAGATTAAACCTATAACTGACAAGAAAATACTTGTAGAGAGCATAACTGGATTGATGAAATATAATCGCATACCCAGAAAAGAAACTGGGTGGGGGTGGAGGGTGTGGGGAAGTATTAATTTATTTCATAATCAAAGTCTATTACAAAATATAAACCTATAGGGCCAACAAGCTAAAATCAAAGAAATTTCTAATAAAATAGAACCTCATCAAAATATTAAAACTAATCTAATATAATCTAAACAAACAATTCGAATCAAACTACTCTAAAATTCTATCTAAATCATCTTTATTCTTATTTTCATTTCCCATCATTTCTCCCAACTGAGAAAACTCAACTCCGACAAAATAAACTACAACTTCTTAGCCAAGGAGGACAATCTTTTATCAAGATCAAGTAATGAAACTGACTATATGACAACTACCGAATATGTAAATCATCCCCAAGAATATTATCTAATCAATGGGGCTATCTTTCCTATTTCACCAAGTAGCAACAAGTAACTCCAAAAAATACAACTTGAGCAACTCATTCACAAAATCTACCATGGAATCCACATGAGAAACACGATGCAATAGCACAGTAGATTGACCTTAAATAACAAATGAGTGCAATACCAATGGTTCTAATGTTCCCGACGAGGAAACAATTCTTCTATATTAAAAACAAAACCATCATTTAAGTGTAATGACTAGTCAAATAGAATATTTTCAAGTGGGTGATCCAAAAATTGTTTCTTTACACATTTCGAAAATCATGCCAAAGAAACAGGTAACAAGACATAAAATACTTGCAAAAGCATTTGTGCCTAAACTGTGCATCGAAAGCAACCTCATAACTTTCATTATTCAAATGAATTCGGCATTTTATCTTAGCGGGAAAATTACGAAAAAGAGGCAATAGATGTTGGAGCTAAAATAATATAACGATAATTTGTAAAATATGCAATTGAAAAATGCCTCTCAAAAAAACGTGACAACTTGAGAAATATCACGTAGTTGATGTACAGTAGAACAAAATCATTGGTAACGTCGAACAGAGTAGGAAATAACAATTTGGCACGAAGACGAGGATATGTCAAATGTTTGCCTTAGGTGGAAACGCCAAAGGTTATTCGTTAATTGAATCATGATCAACTATATCGAAGACAGGTGTGAGAAGGGATATAAGACAATTCTCAAAACTCTTATCCCAGCTATCAGAATATTCAATAAGCTCAACAATAAAAACCTTATTTTCTACTTCTGGATAAGGATAACACAACTAGACTTAGGAAGTGACTCTCGAAACTAGGGTAGTAGACCCTGCGTATGACATGCTTGATGAAGATGGAAGGATGTCCCAAAGGTTAGCGTGCAAGTAAGCTTTATCTAGGGATCGGGTTGCAAGAATATCGTCATGCATAATTTCAATATTCAAACCATTGAAAAACTTCAACGTTGTGAATTAATAGCTCTTCGAAGTGGGCTAAATATTCGCTAACAGTTGATGTACCTTGCCTACAGTGAAAAAAAAATTCTAGCAATTGAGTTCGAGAATACATAAGTGTATTTGTTACTCAGAGCTTGTCTGTTTCTCATTTTTTCATTTTGAGAATGCATTTTTGGACCGTTGTATTCCTGCAAGTGGGTCCCAATGTGAGAAGGGAGTTAAAAAAATAGTTGTATGATTGGCAACAGTCAAAAAAGCTGTTAAACGTGCAGCTAAAATCTGAAACAGACAGGCCTTTAATATTCATTTCATCTCATCCCATGACAGGACGTTGACCTAGACTATTAATATTACACAAAAATGACTTCTAATAACATCTAGCAGAATCGGCAAATGACATATTAGCATGACAAATTGTGAAAATCAAAGAATTTTTCAAGGTCATTGAGCTAATAAAAAAATGACTCGAGACCATCAAAGTCACGTGATTGTAATTTAACTCGCCTAGAAGGATACTGAACGTCCTCAACATACTCTCTAAACTAATGCTGACTTTGCAATCATCGAGGTTTATTCGAGCATTCAATGTTGCAATCATTTTTTTTTGTCGGTCACTTTAGAACGCTAATTCCTTGAGCTCCTCATTATGCACGACCAATTGAAGATTTTGTGGATGAGTTGAATAAATCGTTACTATTTGGGGTTCAATATTAATACTTGATTAAAATGAGAGATCTTTCCCCTTGATCAGTCACATTTTTTGGGATGATTTGCAGCTTCAATTGTTATCAGATGACCAATTTTGATATTTGGTTTATAAGAAAGATCGTTTCCGTGTGATAAGTTCAAAAATACGTTATTGTCAAGGATTCAATACTCACATTTCGTCGAGACAAAAAATAACCTCCTTGACTATGAAGTTCCGGTCTATCTCGCCGAAGTCGAGTTCTCTCAACTGATGAGAAATTATAGAGATAAAGATAAAGTTAGAATTATAATAATATTTTATAAATAGAATTTAATTCCAATTACGAATGTTCAAATTAGATTAGATGAGTTGCAATGTTTCAATAAGATTCTAGTTGTTAGCAATCCATTAGATTTTAAATTTTTTTCAGTTTATTTGCTCCATAAATAAATGGCTTATTCATTATAGTTGACAACCCTTGATTATATGAATAAATTGATATATTCTTTTGCCCTCAATTCTTCTCTTCTTTGCACCACTTTCTTTTCTTAATCTTCAATTGTTGGTTGTCAAATAAAGCTCATGAGCCAAGTAGTGTATAATATTGGGTTAGTGGGCTGTTTTATGTGAATTTAGAAGTGGGCTGAAATTCTAGAGAGTTTATAGTATCAACAATTACGTAGTACTCTGCAATTGATTTTTTTTATGGGATCGGGCAGTGTTGCAAAGATGGAAGGAATTTTTTTATTTTTTATTTATTTTTGGAACAAGGAACAAAGATGGAAGTAAGCAGAAAACTTGAGCCTTTAAGAATTCTTCTTTCTGCTGGGTTGATTAAGGCTAACGTGAAGGTTTTGGGTAGTCTTAAGGTAGTGGTGAGAGTAGGGAATGGTGGTGGCTGGTTGAAAGGTTGGACCTGATATTAATGATTGCTGCAGATTTTTTTCTTTTTGTAACTTTGTGAAATTTAATTGGCCAAAGAAAAATGACTTGTTATGATACCAAATTGACGTAGAACACAATTAAACAAGAATAAGATTGAGAAAAGAAAGGGAAGAGAGGGTGAGGGTGATGGAGAGAATTCAATTTATTCATATCAAATTTATGTGGATTACAATGAATACATCATCTTCGTATAGAATCTAAGCAAACCTAATTTGAGAAGGAAACAAATAAAATAAACCTTAATTTAGTCAAAACTAGAAAATCCATCAAACATTAACCTAATTCTAGTCAAACTAAAAACTATAATAAACTAATATAAATTAACTATCTTTATTCCCTGTCATTTGATTCATTAGACAATCTCCTTGTTGAAGCAATTGCACAATTTTTAAGTTAGTGCTATTAAAGTAATTTTTCAAAATTTTCTTCTAAGCTGGAAAAATGATCTTCTCTTCACCCAAAATTTACGTGTTTCCTCGTGGAAAAAAGGTTATGTGGTTCCCAACAGTCATGTTTCTATGACATGTCATCTATACTTTAGTTGTTGAAAAGATTCATGTCCTATCCCAGTCCTGAAGGAAGATTGTTTATGTGAAATGTCCCTTTCTTGATCTGTTTTTAACTCTCCAGTGTAATGAATAGTGGTAGATGTCAAATATATACAATAATATTCAATAAGACTCGACGTCCCTCAATGTGAGAGATTTTCTTATTATATAGAACCAAAATCATAACTAAATATGGTAAAAGCAATCTTTCTATATATGGTACAATTATAATATAATCGTAATCTTCGACGATCTCCGTAATCTTATTCAATCTCATTGACATCCCCCCACCCCTCATTCTCAAATTGATGTTGGTAAAAGCATCAATTATTGTAAAGAACTGGCGATAGTGACAACATTTGTTCCCACGAAGTAGAAATCCAAATCAAAGCAATCATCTACGAAAATTAGTGACAACGAGAAACCAAGAACAACAAATAGTGCAGTAACCAATAAAAAACACTCCAAAGATACTCCGGAGAACTCTCTCTCTCCAAGAAGAATTTCAAAAAGAAATTCACGAAGTGTGCGAACACACACAGTAAGTTCTATCTGTCGAGAGAACTTAGTTGAACACATAATTCGGGTTTTGACAAAAGCTATAATGACAAAACATCGGCCAAAACTCCAGATACTACAGGTGAAAGAATTCCCACAAAACAGCCTACACTAAAACCCAAAAATGATCCTCTTCCAAGAAACCAAAACTCTAGCTCATCACATGAGCAACCAAAACTCAATGGTCTGCACTCACCAAAAGTTAACGGTCTGCACTCCCATGTCTCCTTTTTTTAGTAGTAATATCAGATTATAATTGCTAAATCCCTCGTAAAAAGTAGTCAAATCTGTCTCTCCCTAATTTTAGCAAAGAAATTTCAGTCCACAATAAAATTAATCAACCAATTAACAATAAAATCAATCAACCCAATTATCCACACCCCAGTTATAATGGAGAGCTTACTAAACAAAGCCCAAATCCAACCAAATAGCTATACCTCACCTCAAAATATATCCAGACACAACCCACTACACTACACTACAGCCCATGGCCCATTCCATAAATTTAGCACATCTATAACCACACAATACAAAATATATCTACAAGCCCATATCCTAAACACAAACAATCCACATAAATACCAACTCGATCAACCCTAATTCATCGCCATCTCATCTCACCGGCAATCCAAACTTCTTCTCAATCATGAGCCCAACATAAAAAACCCAACAAACTTGTAACCTTATTCAGCCATTCCCTTTACTGTAGGGAAAATTATAGATTCCATGATCGTGGATTGAAGTTCTTTCGTTAAGATAGGTGCCTAAGAGTATACTCCCATTCCACCCTCACCAATAACCAACATGACCATTCTTTCTTCTAAAGCATGGACCCCATTATTACATGAAAGGCTGATAAAAACACTGGTCTGGGATTGATTTCAACCTCCTCCGACGAAAACACCGGGGAACTTGAAAGTATTTAACATCAATACTATTTTTGGCAGCATCAAAATTGATGGGCCCGACGTTAAAACAACTTTGGTAACTACTGGGACTGAAAATCTTTGCCACCTAATGTCAAAAAGCGTGTAGGGGATTGGGAATGACAAATATGTGGACAAAGACTTAATTTGAGGCTGATTTTGAATTTCTTCCTCAATACATTAAAAGGAACATTATCAAGAAAAAGAAACAAATGATTCAATTTGACGAAAACCGGACGGGAGGAGCAAAAAGCTCATCACACCTTGAGAAAACCTATCCAAGAAAACGAGAAAATTCTAAGGAAAAGGCTCTGATATCATGTCAAATATATACAATAATATTCAATAAGACTCGATGCCTCTCTGTGTGAGAGATTCTCTCATTATATAGAACCAAAATCATAACTAAATATGGTAAAAGCAATCTATCTATATATGGTATAACTATAATGATAATATAATAGTAATCTTTTACGATCTTCGTAATCTTATTCAATCTCATTGACAGTAGATGAATAGGTGATGCCAACACAAATTTGTTATTATTCACAACTAAGAAATGTAGCTATCCAATATAAACAAATTTGACCATAGTATCATTTTGAAAAATGAGAGAGAATGTTTGTGAATCTCATTATCTTCAAATTCCAATCTTACATCTCTTTATATAATACAATAATGGAACTAAAAAGGAAAAAATAAATCTCCTAATAATCACAGCCTATAATTATTTATTTACACCAAGAATGGAAAGATTTTTATATCTTTCCATTCAACACGATTTTCTACACATTTGTTCTGAGGTATAGATAACTCAAAAAATGGGGAACCTCTGTCACACTCGAGGCCTAAAGGCATGGGAGATAGCAATGCCCACAAGTGCAACCCTAACCTGCCCAACAATGGTTCTAAGTGTCACACATGGGTCCTTTGTCCCAATGTATAAACTAGTTCATTCTACCTTCTCTCCCCACTATGGGACTTTCTAAATGTCGAAATGTGACTCTCTCTCTCTCTCACACACAGAATCTTGAGGGTCTTCAACTCGGCATGAACAGATTGTAAATTAAGTGCTAAATGTGTTGTTCTCTTCCCAGAATTCTAGAATACCACTTATTTTTAACTAGCTAGAATTTTATTTTAAGTTGCTGTTTTCATTTACATAGGCTTAAACTCCCCATCATAATGGAGAGATTTTCAATCAGACATTATCCTCTCTCCACTGCTAAAAGATACTTAACAAAAAATAATAATTATGATAATCAAACAAGGAAGAAGCTAATAACAGATTGTGCTCTAATTATTGCATAAAACACGGTTCGCAAACTTTGCCAATGTCATTAGTTGGAGTAAGAGGGATATTGGAACTCAAATGCTACAATCTTGATGCGCCTACTTTTCCACTTAAAAGAGTGTATAAAACATTTATGTACATGTGTAGCCAAACAGGGAGAAGAAAGCACATCCTGTCTCTAACTAAGTTTCTTTCTTTTATTTTTGACATATCCCAAAAGTACTGTCCACTTTCTATAATGGATTCCTTATCAACTGTCATCTCCCAAACGGCCACAATTGACATGTTAATTTCATTTCAAAATTCTAACACATGGCCAACATTAAACTCTTGAAAAGACTTCAATTTATGTCATAAATCAAGAAGCATAATAGAGGTGAAACAATCTACATGTTTTATTCTTACTTAAAACCTGTGCAAAGTTACACAAGGAAATTAGTATGAGAGGGTGGAGCATGACTAAAAAATATAAAAGATAAGAAATTAAGTGAATTCCATACAACAACATTCGTGAGCAATATTTGCTATATGATACAATTAAGTGAATTCCATACGACATCATCTAGAAGCAAAAGGCAATATGATAGGTCAACTACAGCAATCCATCTTAATCATGAGATGGAAGTATCATTACTCCCAGTTCTCAAGCAAACAGAGATGTAAACTTTGATATGCTCGTTAACTAATTTTAATGCAAAGAGGTACCAGGTTTTTCATACCTTTGTCGCCATTAAAATATAAAGTGCACGTTAATTTTTCATTAACTAGAGTGTATACCTCCTTCATTGTAGCTTGGCAAGCTGCCTTTTGAAAATCATCTTTGCAACGAGCAAAAACCCTTTCAACATAACCACGCAATGAGTTTGGAAACACACCAGGCTGCACCAGAAAAGATAACGAGTTCAGTATAATATTGTCAGGAATGAATCCTCCATTATAGTACGTGGGATGACAGGATTTGTAGTGAAATTGAAATATGTTCTTGCTTGGTTTCTTAGCAAGCACAAACATTAGAGGCAATACTACTGTGCATAAGTTGCCGAACAACCGCATCATAGGTGGTGATGGGAATTGTAGTAAATGGAAATGCATTAAACTTAGGGTTTCTCAGAGAGCACAATGATTGTGAGGTAGTCCTACTGTTGACATCATTGTTTTGATGTACAAAGGTGCCCTTGACACAATTGACCAACCCCACCTCTTACCAAGGTTGTGAAATTGTTTATGAGAACAGATGAGGAAAAGACGCATTGTTTTTCATATAAATGATACTGGTCAATAGTGATAAATGATGTCAATAACACAAAAAATAAAATGGCACAACATACTAGTGTGAGTTTTATCCTATGATGCAGTCTCCATTATAACTTCTTTTTATATCAAACCTTAAGCAGCAAAATAAAATGAAAATTTTCACATGCAGATGTCTACTTCACAAAATAAAGAGAAAGCAGAAAACATAAAAGTTAGAAAGAGCTTCCAGCTTTCCACAAAAAAAGGTCAGTCATTCAAGTGTTGCAAATGATACATTTTATGCAGCTAGTATCAATAAACTGAATCATCCAGTGTGACTAGAAGAAAATCTAAAACAGAACAGTATAACCTTAAGCATGGAATCAGCTGCATCATTAGACGATGCTTTCTCATTGGGCTTTGGCATTGAAACACTGACATAGGCTGGCTTTGAATCTGTGCTAGCTGTAGTGCTTTCCTTGTCAGTTTTTGGTAAACCCAACGCCAGGTTTGAAGCAATTCTAGGATTGGTTGGAATCTGCAGTTTGTTTACCCTACCAGAATCAAGAGGTTGTGATACAATTTGAAAGGATGATTGGGATACTGGGTGAGAAGCAGGGTATTGCATGCTGGAACCATGAGAAAATGTAGACTGCTGTTGATTCTGAAAACTTCCATAAGTAGGATTTGCATCCAGGGGCTTTTGAACATGCGGCGGTTGAGAATTAGAATAGTTATCTTGCAAAGCAAGAGTGCCTGGTTTCCAGTAACCTTCATGGATACTGCCACTTGCTATGCCAGGCTGACAACAAAGAACACAGTATGCTAAATTTGACGTGCCAATTGATTAAATATCAAACTTCGAAAAATATGGACCCATCCAACCCCCATACTACATCAAAAACAATATATTTGTCAGAAGTAAACTAATTCAGACAGTATTGCATATCAACATATTATTAATTCCCTTATTACATAGAAGAAACTGGTAAAAAGTCCTGTAGCTTTTCAGATATTTGAAGAGATTGAGGAACCTTCATCAATGGCATTAAAACCATAAGAGCAAATTTGGATACAAAAAACAAAAAGTAGCATATCCAAAGTTTACGTTTACAATTCTAAAATCATATTATATAGGTGGGAGAGTGTAGCGACCAACAAAAGTATTTCTTTTAAGCACCAATCTGATAGCCATGGCACATCATCCACCCTCCATAAACAACCAGACAGTGCTCATAGTTATAGACCAAGAGACCATGACAAAACTTCAAAGTATTTCTATACTGCACACTGATATATAATTTTGAGACACCAATCCCTAATAAGGCATGGTCTGGTCGTGATTAAAGCTCAATAGAATAATTCAACACACAGCCTAGTTTAGTTTCACAATTTTGCCAATGTCCAACTAGTAGAAAACTGGTTCACAGGTCACAGCAAACCCATCTAGGAATATCACAATGATAAAGTTCTCGCAGATAAAACTTCAGTGGTAATCCTCTTTCATTTTATTCCTTTGCTTCATTCCCAGAATTCAAAAAGGAAATGATTAGAAGATCATGTTGCAAAAGAACTCTCTTATTGTTCAAGTTGATTTTCTGAACTTCTTGTTAATAGAACTATAGTTTCCAAGGATGCTGATGGTGGTCAACGACTCAAGTAGAACCAAGAAAGGTTTTCTGCCCACCCTATATTTTTTTCTGGTACTATCAGAAGTTTCTTTCTCGACGCAAGAAGGCGCACAATGAGGAAAGAGCGAGAAGAAGCAGAAAGGGATAGGTACCATAGATTTTCATTGATGTTTGTGCATGGAAGCAAAACCGATTTTAGTTTTATGAAATGAGTACCATGCTCCAGAAAAATGTGTGACTCATGCTGGCTGACTTTGTTTATTTAGTAGGTTAGGGTTAGGGTTATAATAAAATTAACCTCAATACTTCAACCAATCATAATTCCTTTTCTATACTACAACTATAAAGGAAAGATACTCTAGAAGTGAGAATCTGTAATGAGACACATAAAAACCATCATCTTTCAGACCACTTCCACAAATGCCTGTTGGTAGTCCTTTGAAAGAACACAGAACTTCATTATACAGACAAAGTCGGAGCTCTAAAAATAACTAAAATGTGTGTGGAAAAAAAATGCATGCACGTGATTTTCTAATTCTGCCTTAGTGTGTTTTTAAATGATGATAGTATTGTCAAACACATTTGAATGCTGGCATTCTTGTGAAGTTACCATAATCATGCCTGACTTCATCTCTAAACTCCTTGCATGACTAAAGAACTAAGGAAGATTGAGCACTGCATTGTATAATTAATCCATCCATTGAAACAGAACTACTCCAATAACATGAAGTTGAATGTGACAAACATTATGCTCCAAGAGAAACATTATCATCAGAAGAGTAGGATTTTTGTTTTGTCAATCTCCAGATGCCAAAATTCTTCAATAAAAGGAGAGGGCAATAGAGAGACTATATTTCACATGCAAATAAAACTATTTTTTTGATTAAACAATTAAGGTCAGTTTAATAGCAAAACATAATAGAAATAAAAAGCATGCAGAAGCATAAATTAAATAATCATGCATACAAAGCCATGCATAATAAAACAGCAACTTCTTGGTAACTCTAAGTCAAAGGAACAACCAAACCTGCAAGGGTGTAGACTCAGATGAACTGGATTCTTGCCTCCAAGATGGGGTATAAAGTGCAGGCAGCTGGTAGTTTGAAACTGAATACCCACCACTTGCACTAGGAACAGAACAAGTCAGATTAGATGCACTAGAAACGGACAAGTTCTCCGTTCCGGGAGCACAGCTAACATCCGCTTGACTCCGATTATAATACTCTGACCATTGCTTATAATGTTGCTGATATTGTGAAGTTGCAACAGCAGTGGTAGAACTATAAGCTGCATTTGTTTCTGGTTTGTAGCTTGGATATTGATTAGAACTGTATTCTGCATACTGCCCACCATGCCACAAGTTGGTCTGAGCACCATAGGTGCCAGTCGTGTAACTTCCAGACGTCTGATAATCACCAGGATTGTAATAAGTGCTTGAATAACTTGCAGGTCCAGTATAAGACCCTGTATTCTGAAATGAGGAAAGAGGCTGATGAGGACCTGTGTTTTGGTAAGCTCCTATAGACTGAGGGTATGGTTGATCGGACTGCTGTTGGCATTGATTGGACTGCTGTTGGTATTGATTGGATTGCTGTTGATATTGATTTGACTGCTGTTGGTATTGATTGGACTGGTGTTGGTAGCCACTATAGTAACCTGCATATCCTGAGCTGTTGTATCCATATGGATCAGTGTTTGGATAGGTAGCATAACCACTATAACCTTGTGTGACTCCTGAATTTGAAGTAGAAGCAATGGAAACCACATTCATCCCATCTTGAACATTTCTTGAGCTTGGCTCCACGCGCTGATCATGGTGGTAACTGGGATTAGACAAGGTTCCATTCTCCCTCAAAATATGATTCCCCCCATGTGTGCTCCATGATGCCACAGCAGGATTAGCAGGATAATATGAAGATATATGAACTTCATCAACAACCTGGTGCTTCTGACAAATGAGGGGGAGCAACAAATCAGTCATAAGAACCCATATTTACTAGAGGTCACCTCAAACGAAAGAACATAAAAACTATGTAGAGGTAGGGGGAGTTATAAGAAAAAGATAGCACTACTTTCTTGAGCTCATTCGATCAAAAATTTCATTTAGCTTGTTACACAATATGGTGAGATCTTATATTGGGCCACAGCCCATGCGCAAAACAGAAATTATCTTGTTTATAGCAAAGAACCCATGCATTTATAACTTAGCTTCCAGACAGGTCAAATCGTTCATTGAAAATGCCGCCACTGCAGTGCAGATTTGAAAATGAAAAAGACCAAATTATATTCCAAAACTATTTTAGCCCCTGTTCGGCCCCTATTTCTTAAAACTCATTTTTCTTCAAACTTATTCTGAACCACACATATCATGAGACCGACAACTTTAACTTTCCAACCACTCATTTCATGCGTCCAACATAAATGCACAAACTTAGAGAAAAAAGTTAACTTCTCAAAAAATCATGCACTACTCTAGCCATTCCTCTTTAATAATAAGACTCCTTACTCATTTTCAGTTATGCGGTGCAAACTAAGGTATTGAGAACAGAAATCTCAAATAAACTTGAGTACTTACACATTAGTGTAAGCAAACTGAAATTTCAGCCATACCGGCGAGTCTCGGGGCTAGAAAAGAGCTAAACAATCAAATCTTTTATTCCAATTCTTTTTTTTTATATTTAACATATTATAATATGTCAATAGATACAAATGTGTTGACCCAAGAGAGGAGAGAATGAGGTTCTGGGTAAAGACCAGATGGTATTTTATTAAATTTAGGAAGTTTCTCTGACTTTGGGGCTGTATATAGTTTGAGTAGCTCGGTATTGATGCATGCCCACAAGAACTCAACTTTAGAAGCAAAAAAGGCGCACTTGAACAAATTTCTAAGCTTGTGAAATTTTCAATCTGAGACTTTAAAATACCAAATATAGTGAAAATTAACCAAGCGCTCTACTCAAAAGTTACTCCATAAAAGCTTGTTCAGGCTCAGCTCAAACATAAAGCGGGCAGTTTGACCATTTTCTCAGGCTCATTAACATCAGGATGAATTTGAGCAATGTGAACTGTGAAGCTCACCCCAAGCATACAATTTACAACCCTTCTTAGATAAGAAAGAATATACAAAGTTAGGTATCGTATACATTTCAACTGAAAATGATTCAAAATTGTGCAAATTCTCAGTACATTAAATTGAAAAATCACGTGACAGAACTCGGGGAGATAACTTGATAGCTGACTTAAGGTTTGAAATGACACTAACAGAGAATCAACTTAGATTTACCCCCCAAGAGATCTTCTGTCAAGGAACAAGCATGTTTGGCTAAGCAAAATATTACTTCTCTAAGTTCTATTAGGAAAAAAGGTCATGTTTGGCAAAATATGTAGCTTGAAAGTAAGTTTAACTTACTTTTAGCACAGCCAAACATGCTCTATGGGATGAATTAAAAAAAATCTTCGTATGGTTTTCAATTATTGTGAAGAAGCATGTTATGGTGTATTCTAGAAAAAAAAATATGTTAAAGCTAGTTTATATTGACATAACTGAGCTGGCTTAAAATAGAACGACAGTTATAGAGAAAATAATGTAGGATAATTTAGTAGTTACCTATTAATATTATTTTGTTTCTATTATAATGACAAGAGGCATACAAGAAAATGACCAACGTTTTTTTATTTGGTGTGTGAATGAGATTTCACACAAGTCGAGCTATGCTCAAATTATCTTGATATAAAAGCATTTATCGCAGGCAAAAGTGAGGCAATTGCACAAAGTGTAATTACACTCTAGGTAGAAGCACAAAATGGGAAGGAAACAAGCATTGGAGAGTTGAAGTACCTAACATTGGACAATTCCAATATCTACATTCCATCATTAATAATTTTAAATAACCAGTCAAATTGGACATGATACTACAAAGAAAATAGAGTTGGTTGGGAAAAAGTAGAAAACATTTTGTGATTGAACAACTCTTACTAGGTTAAAATGAAAATCTCTAAAGGACTTCAATATGATTCTGCAACAACTACAAGTTGGGCTTAGAAGTAGTAAATACATACCCCGCAAAAATGTGAAAATAGATTGGTGGTAAAATAATGGGGTAGAATAATAAATGAGCCTGATCAACTAAGGTAGTACAAACACATTCACAAAATGCTGCTAGTTGCACCCCAGAAAAGTTGAGACTAATATTAATGGCAAACCAAGTGGAAATAGGGGAACGGAAATAATAAAATCTATTTTGAGCATATAGTTTACGTATGGACTTGATATTAGATAAAGCAAATCGGAAGAGAATAGATGATATATAGCCCTTGTACTTCATAATGTTTTTGATGCAGAACATAATCACAAAAATGAGGTTACATCTAGAATTCTACAATGAAATTTGCGACAAGTTTTGGCATATTTAGAATAATATTTGGGTGCTTTATTTTGAAAGGATGATGGGATTTTATTATTTAAGACTTATGAAAGCCTTCTAATAAATGTTTGAGACAGACATATATATCTATAGGGCATAGTCCTATACTAATTTTGATTAAATTGTTTAATAATTTAGAAAGTGGTGTACATTGATCAAGAATAACCTTACTAGCCATCTAGGACTCCTGCTCCTTTCTCTAGTCTAGTATAAGTCCTTAAGAGTCTAAAAATACTCGTGTAATCCTTTATCTTTCAACAAAGTTGTTCGTTAAGAAAAATCAATAAAGTGATCTGCTTTTCCACTTGTGAGAATTCTTTTTTTCTCACAGTTTCAAGTAAACACTATAATATTTCTTCTAGTCATGAAATCAAAGCATAACCATGTCCCCTTTTGAAATGATAAACATCAAAAACTGACGAATCTTCTAAAACTTCATTGCTCCCAGAGCTGTCTTTCAGCATCCACAACATCCTAAAATTCCATAAATCTCTTCCTCTCCTCAGAAAACCATCCCTAACCCAGTAGAGAACTTATTATCCACATAATCTAAATCAAATCTAACCACAAAATTCTTTATAGGAGGCTTAATGAGAGATTTCCTGAAGCTTTCCTAAATAAATCGTTTGTGTCTTGTGTGTGCATATGTACAAAGACTGTTTACTTGACATTTGCATCAGCACTACATATTCATCAATCATTATTAAAAGATTCTCTAAGTTAACTAAAAATGCTTCTATAAGGTGTTTCACGGGACAAAAGTTATGTGTTCTTTATCTTTATATAAGTATACAAGTCATCAATTTATGGCCATGCCCATATTGATAACAATAAACCTAGTTTGGTGCCACAAGATTTGTATGTGCCTCTATGTCAAGCTGCACAAGATACTATAGAAGGCAAATGCCAATTTGAGACACTCAATAGTTGAAAATTATTTTAGAACCTACCCCCTCGTGCATAATTATATTTTATGATGTTCTAATTAGAACCTATAAGCACCGAATTGACTGCATATGGAACTCATCATACATGAATAATGATATTAGAAAGTTTTTGGTATTAAGAAAATCCAATAAAGAGAGAGAGTGAGAGGCAATAGTAATAAAATTAAAAGCAAGATCCCTCAAAGGTATCCCCTCGTACAATCATAAAGAATACGAGTGTTACAGTACAGATGTCAAACAGAAGTAGAAATTTACATGTGTAGTAATCCCAAAAGGATGGTATAAACCTGGGAACACGAGAAACGGCATCCCATTGCCAAAGCTAGAAACTTTCAAATATTACCTAAATAACTATCCCCGTGTATCAGTGAATCTTTCTAGAGAATCTCTCTAGATCTGTTATGAGTTTATTACTTTATAGTTTTAACCACCTCATAAATGTCATTTTACATAACAAAACAAGTTACATACACCATGACCTGTTAGTTTTATAACACATCCTTCTCTTCCAAAGAAAGAAACCCAATACAAAAATATTGATCAGAATCAGCATCACAAGCAAAGTTGGAAGCTATTGAAGAATCCAGAATCAAGCATATACTGTCTCGCACATTAAAAATCATTACCATGCATGACCGCAACTTTTTCTCTTTTGCACAACGTTGTAAACAGAAAATAACTGCATTCACATATAAAGCGGGAGAAGTTGAAGTAATTACCTCTACAGAATTGGGATCCAGAGTGGTGCTGGTTTCGGCAGCTTCTCCTTGATTCATCTTCACCTCATTAACATTCTAATTAAGCAAAACCCAAAAAATAAAAAAATAAAAAAAACTATCATTCAAACATCAAAATGTAAATGTAAACGTAAATTCCAAATCGCCATTTCCCCTAAAAAATAATGCAATAAACTCGAAACCCTAACTAATTTAGCTTAAAAAGGCACGAACCTTCAAAACCCAATTGCAGTTACCCAACAAAAGTAGCTCCTTTCACGAACCAAAACAAAAACAGAAATTAAATGTAACACAGAGAAAAAAAAAACCAAGGATAAACGAAAAACAGGCGCGTTGACTGGGTACAACAAAGTGATTAGTAAATGAATGAAGAAC